>UESW01001706.1:197260-219572 GCA_900491605.1 Calamus simplicifolius | reverse complement strand
TGGATGTTTAGTTTTTGCAATGTAATGAAATTTATATTATGATTTACATTTTGATATAATGAAGTAATGAAAAGTTAGTTTTGAATGTTCAATGAAGTTTGAGTTTGAATGTACTTCTCTTATTTATCAATGAATCTCAGTTCATGTTAAAGCATATCTTAAATCGTGAATGTGATTGTGTTTGATGCTTCTCTACCTTTTTGTTGATAACAAAAAAGGGAGAGAGTTTTATACATGACTGTATATGCATGGGAGAAATTAAACGAATGTTATTGTATATGCATATAATAAATAATTGAATGGGGGAGAGAAGGGAGTAATAATTAAACATTACACATACAGAGAATGAATGAAAAAGCAATTTAGATGAAAATGCTGAATTTTGACATTAAACTGTGTATGAGTTTAAATTGAATGAATGGATATTTATTTGAGTTTCATAGGGGGAGCTACCTCATTCAGGGGGAGCCTAACTATGAAAATTAAATAAATTCTTCAATTAATCATGCATATACTCAATGTTTTTGTCATCATCAAAAAGGGGGAGATTGTTGGGGAGATTGTTGAGAAATTATTGCCCCAATTTTATTGATTTTGATGATTACCAAAAGCCATGAGTATATTAAAAGATGCAATGAATTTATTTACATGAGCAATGAATTTATTTCTCATAATCAATGAGTATGTTAAGTATGACTATAATCAATTGGAAAGTAGCTTCAAGCTCCATGTTTAAGCTTTCAAAAAGAAATTTTTATACTTCATATTTCAATCAATGAGTTTTTGGAACATATCTTGAATTGATTCTTAATGTCAAATTTATTATATTCAAGTCAAAAATTGATTTAAAATTAATCTGGAACGAATTTCAAAGTCAATCAGAAAATTCTCTGATTTTTGATACGTTCCGGAGCCGACTCTAGAGTTTCAGAGTCGACTCCACTCAGTATACAGAGATTCCTGATTTTCTCGAGTCGACCCCTGTGATTTCAAGAGTCGACCCCCGATATTGTCGAGCCGACTCCATGACTGTAAGAGTCGACTCTGCTCAGACTCCAGAGAGTTGTTTTTTTGAGCACTTCTCGAGTCGACCCCTTGCTTTTCATGAGTCGACCCCCGACTGTCAGGAGCCGACACCTTATTTTTCTTGAGTCGACCCCTTAACTATCTGAATGTTTCTATTTTTGGCATCGCTCTTCGAGCCGACTCGCCTAAAGTTGGAGCCGACTCCAACAAATCTGGGCGTGACTTTTTCTGTATGCCAACTCAGCGCCAACGGTAATATTTTTCAATAACGGCTATATTTCTTTGTTTCTAACGACTATATTTTTGCAGAGTCTATAAATAGAGAGGCCGTTTTCAAATCAAAAGAGATACATATAGATCAAGAGAGAAAAAAAAAAGAAAAATCTTTCAGAAAGAGGAAAAAAGAGCGTCATTTGAAAAATCCGAGATTCAAAAATAGAGTGAAAGAGAAGGAGTGAAATCAAAGGAGACTTCATCTGTGCTCAAGTTCATCAATCCAAGAAAGTCTAGAAGAAAATCCAAGAGCCATTCAAGATCAAATCAAGAGATTTTCAACATTCAAAGAAAGGGAGAATAAGTTCAAATTAACTCCAACATTCAATCCGTGAAGAATCTGAGCTGAGGCCCGATTCCACACTTCAAAGGAGTTGAGGAAAAGAAAAAAGAAGAAAAGCCTGCACTCAAATCGAATCTAAACAGGCCCTTCTAAACTTTGCTTTTATTTTGAAATATCTGCTCAAAAGGAGCTTTTTGTACTAAACTCATATTTTTATCTTGTGGTTTGCTAATTCAATCAGTGGATTGAATTAGTGGAGGTAGTTTACCTCGGCACAAGCTAAGGATAGCTTGTGTGTTGGGTTTTGTGCTGGTGAGCCCGTGTAAAACCGGCTGGGTTCGTTGTGATCCCGGGAAAACAACAAGTTTGGGTTGTGAGCTTGTAAAACAACTCGACTGTAATCGAGGAGATTATAGTGTGGACCCAAGTGGAGCTTGGGAGTGGACGTAGGTGTTGGATACACCGAACCACTATAAAATCTTTGTGTTTGCCGTGTTATTTGTCTCTCTCTCTTGCTATTGTGCTTTAACTTGAATTAATTGTGTATATCCTCTCATCAATAGTTTAAATTATTTTAAAAGGCTTAATTTTTAAAGTACCCAATTCATCCCCCCCTCTTGGGTTGTCATCTGGGCCAACACTTTTATTTAAGAATTAAATAGAAAGAAATTATCAAAATTTATTGTAAGCAGTGAAATACTTTTTTGTTTGTAGAAAATTCAAGATTTGAAAGATTTATTAAAAATACCTTATACCCCATATGTAAAAAATTGAAATACTACTAAATTTGATTGTTTTAAACAATTCATGATTATAAATAAAATATTTTTTTAAAAAAATTTGATGGTAGAATAACACTTGCATCTAATATTTGGATAAGTATAATGAATTATCTTATATTTATTTATCATGCATTTTATTGATTATGATTAGGTATATAAAAAAGAATTTTTAGTTTTAAATTAATGAAACATCCACACATTACCACCACCATTCAGCTCATATCATGCAAACAGTATGTAAAAACTTTATACATAATAAAATTTTTAATTAGTTTAAATAATGCATCAATAATAATGTTGCTGCTAATTACTCAAACCATATTTACATCTCATCTTAAATGAAAAATTATTTCATATTAGATATGCATATTATATTATAAATTTAATTATAACATGGTTTAAAAGTTATTGAATTGTATATAGGTAAAACTAAAGATGCTATTAAATATATACAATCATCAAAAGTTAGAAAATAAGAATTTAAATCTTTATTTATTACTCATGGATTAAAATGTAAATAATTTTTATTAGATGTAAAACATGAATGAAATTTCATATATTTAATGTTATAATCATATTTGAATATAAAAATATTATTACTATGTTTTATAATAATCACTTTATCCATGAACTTTTATTAGATTATCATTGGCATAGTTTTGGTATTATTATGCAATTTTTATAATATTTTTATGAGTTACTAATATTTTATCTGATAATTATTATCTTACCTCTCTCCTTGTTTTGCAACAAATATATAATATAACAAATTATTTTTTAAAATATAAGAAAAGTGAAAGTTTTGAAAATATAATTTTATTGATAAAAAATAAATATGGGAAAAAATTTCATATTTTCATTGTTTAACCTTAGTTATAGATCTTAGAGTTAAATTAGAGGTTCTATATAATATTAGAAATAATTTTTAAAAATAAATTGAAGTAAATATCAATAAATTTAAAGAAGAAATTTAAAATTTATTAAACAAATGTTTATATTATATTATCATAAATATAATAAAGGCAAAAGGTTCTCTACTTCAGGACCCACCCTAAATGCTATGGGTATTTGTCTTTGTTGTTAAAAATATAAAGAATCACCACTTCATCGTCTTTTTTTATTAAATTAAATATTTATTTAAGTAACAATTTTATTAACTTTCTAACTAAAAAAAATAGATAATTTTTATATTTTAGCCTATCAGAGGGCAAAAGAAAATAATTATCCTATACTTTCCATCATGGTCTATGATCTATGATCCCTTTGGTGTCCATAGTAGAATTAGAGTCTGCTTTTAATGCCGAAGGATGGGTACTTGATGAGAGAAGTTGATTAAAGCTTGATATAGTGGAGATGCTATTCTGCCTTAAAAACTGATATGAAGCCGAAGAGAGGATACAAGGTCAAAAAATGATGATGAAGAGTTTCATCCAAATGATAACGAGTATAGCAGTACATCTAATTTATTTTATTTGATTCCCTAAAATTAGTTTAAAATAATAATAATAATAATAAATATTTGTTTAATAGGTTGGCCTATCGAGCTCAACAACTTAGGGCCTGGGCTATGATAAACAAAAAATGAAGATAAAAATCAAAAGATTAAAGTCTTTTCTTTAAACGATTAGAAAATGAAAAAGAGGATCAATCAAGAGAATAATAAGATAATACAACCGTGATGATAAGCCATTTGCTTACTCATAAAAAGAGATGTATATAATTTTTTAAAGGTAAGATTAAAAAATTGCATAGGTCGGTACATGGATCAGCATGGCTCACCTTAGATCAGGCTTGTAGGCTTGTTGGGCCAACCCTTCGACTACAGCGAGCCATGTCGAGCTAGCCCATTTGACACCTCTACCAACCTTTCAGAAAAATCAATATATTATATTATATAATATATAAATACCAATAATACTCTTAAAACTTATTTGTATAATATTTATCAATATTATATATTATAGTCATAATTATATATAATTATGATATTATGTATTTTATTAATATATATTAATTATATATTAATATCATAATATATATATTATATATAATAATATATTATTAAAAAATTTATATATTATAAATATTATATTATTAATACAAACTTGTATTGGGCTGGGTTTGAGTCCAAGGGTTGAGATTAAATCAAGTCACGGGTGTACACGGGCTTGGGGATTAGTTTAATCTCATTGGTTTAGTCCATGGGAGTTTTTTGTTGAGTCTGGGCCTGGCCCACTTCGTGGATGTATTTAAACTCTAGTCTCTAGGGTTTGGATGGAATAGAGAACAGATTCTTTTCTCCCAAAAATTCCCTTCTCTCATCATAGGGCGGCAGCCCTTTCTTTCTCCTCCCCATCTTCCTCCTTTTCAAGAAGTAAACCTAACAGGATTAGAAATCCTTAGTTCTAGTTCTTGTTGAACGGGGAATCCCATTGCTATTCATCAAGGTCTAAACCTAACAGGATTGGAATCCTTAGTTCTAGTTCTTGTTGAACGGGGAATCCCATTGCTATTCATCAAGGTCTAAACCTAACAGGATTAGAATCCTTAGTTCTAGTTCTTGTTCAACAGGGAATCCCATTGCTAGGTCTAAACCCTAACAAGTGGTATCAGAGCCTGGTTCAAGGAGTAATCTGGAGGCCTTCAAGGAGTTGAAATAATTTCAACAGAATCTCGTCAAGGTACTTCTCTATTTTATAAAATTTATTTTTGTGCTATTTTTGAAATTGGCCATGGGGAGTAGCATAAAAATAGAGGTTGAGAAGTTTGATGGGAAGGGAAGTTTCTCCATGTGGAAAGTCCGGGTAGAGGACCTCCTTGTGCAGCAGGGTTTAGATTTGGCTTTGGAGGAAAGGCCAGATGGGATGACAGACAAGCAGTGGATTTCATTGGAGAAGAAGACATGTTCAATGATCAGGGGCTGTCTGGCGGATTCAGTCCTCTATTCAGTGCTGGAGGAGAAGACCCCGAAGGGACTCTGGACGAAGTTGCACACCCTCTATATGGGGAAGAATATGTGCAACAAGTTGATGTTGAAGAAGCGCCTCTACAGCCTTCGGATGTCAGAAGGTGGAGATGTGCTGGGTCACATCCAGATATTCGACCAGATGAGCAATGAACTTCTGAATGTCGGGGTCAAGATGGAGGAAGAAGATAAAGCACTTCTGCTTTTATGTTCAATGCCCACGTCTTATGACTCATTGGTCACAACACTGCTCTATGGGAAGGAGACATTAATTTATGAAGATATTGTCTCGGTGCTTCGGACGAATGAGCAGAGGGAGAAGATGACCAAGGAAGCTGTTCCCCAGGAGGGTCTATCAGTTGGGGAAAGGACAGGCAGAGGTAGGGGCAGGGACAGAAGTAAGTCTGGAGGACGATCAAAGTCCAGGAAAGGCAAGAGAGAGCTGAAGTGCTATAAGTGTGGAGAGGTAGGACATTTTAAGAAGAATTGTCCTAAGTGGAAAAATCAGAAGGGAGAAAAAGGAGGATCTGAGTCTGTGAGTACAGTTGCAGATCAGGAGGTGGAGGATGATCTCTTGGTTGTATCAGATGATCACAGGCACAGCACAGAGATGTGGACCTTGGATTCAGCCTGTTCTCATCATTACACTCCCAACCGGTCGTGGTTCAGTACTTACACAGAGGTTGAGGAGGGGAATGTGACTCTTGGAGATAATCACCCTTGCAAGGTGGCAGGTATTGGCACAGTGAGGGTGAGGATGTTTGATGGTATGGTGCGCACTCTTACCAGTGTGAAGCATGTTCCAGAACTCAAGAAGAATCTGGTATCACTGGGGTACTTGGAGCGGACTGGATACAGCTTCAGCAGTCGTGCCAGGAGTGGAGTTCTGAACATCTCCAATGGAGCCATGGTGGTGATGAGAGGGAGGAGGCTGGAAAATAATCTATACAAGATGGAGGGCTCTGTGATGACTGTGAAATCTGAGGTGGCAGCTGTGGAGCAAGATCCCCGGGATGTGTACAGGATGTGGCATTACCGCCTGGGCCACATGGGAGACAAGGGGATGAAAGAACTGAGCAAGAGAGGTCTGCTTCCAGACTTGAGTAGCGGAGATATGGAGATCTGTGAGCCTTGTCAGATGGGAAAGCAGAGGAGAGTACAGTTCTCAGTCAGCACAGCTAGGAGTGCTGAACCCCTGGAGTTAGTACACACAGATGTCTGGGGACCAGCCCCAGTTTCTGCAAGGAATGGGGCCAGATACTTTATGACCCTGATAGATGATTTCTCAAGGAAGCTGTGGATCTACTTTATGAAGGAGAAATCAGAGGTCTTCACCAAGTTCAAAATCTGGAAGGCTGAGGTGGAGAAGGAGCAGGGTAAAAGTGTGAAGTGTCTGAGGTCTGATAATGGCGGGGAATACACCAGCAGGGAGTTCCAGATTTTTTGTGAGGAGTGGGGCATCAGAAGGCACTTCTCGGTGATGGGAACTCCTCAACAGAATGGGGTGGCTGAGAGGATGAACAGAACACTATTGGAAAAGGCAAGATGCTTAAGGCTGCAGGCAGGGCTTCCAAAGATGTTCTGGGTTGACGCAGTAGATGCAGCTAGCTACTTGGTCAATCGGTCACCGCACACCAGGTTAGATGGAGACATTCCAGAGGAGATATGGTCTGGAAGGAAGACAAGCCTAAACCATCTAAGGGTGTTTGGATGCACAGCATATGTGCATGTTGGAGCTGGGGAGCGGAGTAAGTTGGATGCCAGGTCTAAGAAGATGGTGTTCCTAGGCTACCCGCGAGGAGTCAAGGGGTATCGGCTATGGGACCCCTTGGAGAAGAAGGTTGTCATCAGCAGAGATGTAACCTTTGATGAGAGCTCAATCCTCCAGAACAGAAGTGGCATGGATGCACAGCAGGGACTACAGGAGGTAGAACACGGTAACACTAGTCAGACAACCTCCTATACAGTTGTGCCATTTGCTAGTGGACCAGGAGGATTTGAGATTCAGGTGGAGAGGACTGACAGAGGGGGTAGAAGCCAGGGAGTTCAGCAGGATGCAGCTGGACAGGGGACTGATACTGGGATCGCACAGCAAAGGCCCAGGAGGAACGTGCGACCACCAGTTCGATACGGCTTTGAGGATTCGTTGTCATATGCCCTGGTGACAGCGAATGGAGACCCTTTCACCTATGAGGAGGCTATGGAAAGTCAGGATAGAGATAGGTGGATCCATGCTATGGCAGAGGAAATGCAGTCTCTTCACAGCAATAATACGTGGCAGGTGGTCCAGCTGCCACAAGGAAAGAAACCCATTGGTTGTAAATGGGTTTATCAGCGCAAGGAAGGAGCTTCAGAACAAGAGGGTATCAGGTATAAGGCAAGACTAGTGGCCAAAGGATACTCTCAGAAAGAAGGCATCGATTATGGTGAGATATTTTCTCCAGTTGTCAGGCACACTTCCATCAGACTATTATTGAGTATTGTAGCAGCTCAGGACTTGGAGCTGGAGCAGATGGATGTGAAGACAGCATTCCTCCATGGTCATTTGGAGGAGAGCATCTACATGGAGCAGCCACCAGGGTTTAGAGAACCAAGATCAGATGGGAAAGTCTGTTTGCTGAAGAAATCTCTGTATGGGCTGAAGCAGTCGCCGAGGCAGTGGTACAAGAGATTTGACACTTATGTTAGGAGCATTGGACTTTCCAGGTGTGAGTATGATTCTTGTGTGTATGTTAAATCTCTGGATGATGGGTCTAGGATGTACTTACTCTTGTATGTAGATGACATGCTGATAGCATGCAAGAGTGAGAAGGCTGTACAGGAACTGAAGATAGCTTTGTCTCGGGAGTTTGAGATGAAGGATCTGGGGCCAGCCAGGAAGATCCTAGGGATGGAAATCATCAGAGATAGATCCAAAGGTGTGCTGCATCTGAGTCAGGGTGGCTACATTAAAAAGATTCTGGAGCGATATGGGATGAAGGATGCCAAACCGACAGCACTACCTTTGGCAGCACATTTTTCCTTATCGAAGACCATGTCACCACAGACTGAGGTGGAGGCTCAGGAGATGGAGAAGGTACCATATGCTTCTGGTGTTGGGAGCCTTATGTATGCCATGGTATGTTGTAGGCCAGACATAGCCCATGCAGTGAGCCAGGTGAGCAGGTTCATGGCGCAGCCTGGTAGGGAGCACTGGCGAGCACTGAAGGGAATCTTCAGGTACTTGGTAGGTACAGTTGGGTTGGTATTTGCTATGGACAGCAAGAAGATGCTGAGAGATCCAACTTATCCAAGGAGGCTCGTGGGCAGTTATATGGGTATGTGGATGCAGACTTTGGTGGAGATGTGGACACTAGGAGATCCACAACAGGCTTTGTGTTCAGCCTGTTTGGTGGTCCAGTATCGTGGAGATCATGTCTGCAGCCCATCACAGCCTTATCTACCACGGAGGCAGAATACATAGGTATCACAGAGGCAGCAAAGGAAGCTCTTTGGCTGAAGGGCTTGATGCTGGAGATGGGACTTGATCAGAAGGTTGTCCAGGTGCATAGTGACAGCCAGAGTGCTCTGATGCTTGCGCAGAATGCAGTCTATCATGCCAGGACGAAGCACATTGACCTCAGATACCACAGGATCAGAGAGCTGGTGGAAGATGGTGAGGTGGAGCTGGTGAAGGTATACACCAAAGAAAATCCAGCAGATGCACTGACTAAGGTTCTTCCACGGGACAGTTTTCAAAAGTGTATTTCGTTGTTAAAGCTGATGGACACAGTGGACGTGCTGAGGCCTTGAAAGCACCAAGGTGGAGATTGTTGGGCCTGGTGTGGTGCTATCAAGGCCCAGGTGGGCTAACTTGTATTGGGCTGGGTTTGAGTCCAAGGGTTGAGATTAAATCAAGTCACGGGTGTACACGGGCTTGGGGATTAGTTTAATCTCATTGGTTTAGTCCATGGGAGTTTTTTGTTGAGTCTGGGCCTGGCCCACTTCGTGGATGTATTTAAACTCTAGTCTCTAGGGTTTGGATGGAATAGAGAACAGATTCTTTTCTCCCAAAAATTCCCTTCTCTCATCATAGGGCGGCAGCCCTTTCTTTCTCCTCCCCATCTTCCTCCTTTTTCAAGAAGTAAACCTAACAGGATTAGAAATCCTTAGTTCTAGTTCTTGTTGAACGGGGAATCCCATTGCTATTCATCAAGGTCTAAACCTAACAGGATTAGGAATCCTTAGTTCTAGTTCTTGTTGAACGGGGAATCCCATTGCTATTCATCAAGGTCTAAACCTAACAGGATTGGGAATCCTTAGTTCTAGTTCTTGTTCAACAGGGAATCCCATTGCTATTAATCACAGGTCTAAACCCTAACAATTATAATACAAAAAAAGATAGATAAATAGGAGCAAAGTTATCCAAATACTTTGATGTAGATCACCATCACTATGGTAATCCAATATTCTCAATCTCTTAGGTAAAATTAAGATCATCCCCTTGAACAATAATCTTAATCTTACAGTGGTCACAAATCACTATTAAAATGGAGATACCAAACATGATGACCTTATCACTATCCCAAGATCATTGATAATTTTTAAAAGATCATTCCATACCAAGCATAACCTAAAGAGAGTAATAGTATAATAACCCATGACCTTACTTAAAAAGGTTAGCAAGGAAAATATTATTTGAGTTCTTTTATCCTATATGAGAATTTAAAACTTTCTTGCATAAGTAATATGGGACTAAATATATTATATCTGTAATGTCTTATAGTCTACATGAGTTATGAATCTAGCTTTCTTTGATGCCACTTGTAACAATCTTACTTAAATTAGACTAACTAGATATTGGTTGGATTTTTTGATTATGTATAAGAATAAGATTTATCTAATATATAATCAATATGAAATTAAATAATGTCAATATAATTTTCACAAAAAATATTAGAGCTAAGATGTAAAACAACTAACAATGTTAACTACAAGATATGAAACAACAAGCTTCAATGTCAAAATAAATCTAATTCAAATGGATGATCCCTACACATGCTATAGAATATAGCAGTAGGAAATTTGAACCAACAAAGATGCCAAGAAAAGAATCAAATTTTAGGTATTGCCTTCCAAACTTTTCCTAGCAAAACACTTAGAGAGAGAGAGCAATATCTTCTAGAAAGTTTTTTTTTCTTAGTCTTTTTAACAAAAAATACGATAGGAGTGTTACATTCTAGTTAGAATAGGGATCTCTTCAAAGAAAGAGGGGGTAACATTTAACTGAGATTAATCATGTAATTTTTAAAAAAGAAGGGCTAATGCTCAAAAAGGAAAAAAAAAATTACCAGCAATAAATTTTATTGATGGGTTAAATGTGCAAGGTTCATGTAAAGGTATAATATGTTATAATGCAGAAATGCAATATGAGTTTGCATCATGTAGCATAATTACGGCTTCATGCCTCATGGTTCTTTTGGTTTGGCTAAGGATAAAAATGACCAAAACTATTTATAAATGAGCTGAAGTTACAATCAGCCTAAATTTATCTAGGACCTTAAGTGTATGATTTAACTAGGTCTAATTCAAATACAAAACCTTATTTTTCATTCTACACCTCACCAACTCCATTATGCATACTAATCATTTCCTATAGTTTGGCCTTTGGAATGCTTTATTAAAAAGAAAAAAGTTGCCACTTTTTCTTTTTGGAGTCAAATGAGTTGCAAAGGTTATAGGCCATATAAGCAATGGACCGAGTTAAGCAAGGTTTGGGTCAATTAATTATGTGTTATGGGTTAATTGGGTCTTTATGGATTAAATAAATCTTAAAAAGGTTGGATTATCACCATATAGATCTAATGCTATTATTAAATAGGTCAAGACTTGATAGGCTACAAGTTTAGGCAGGATAGCATGTTTATAGCATGAACTTATTTATTTTGGGTTACTTGGGAGTCAAGTGGGCTAGTTGGGCCATAATATTGCCAAACCTAGCCTTTCCTAATTACCCCCAAGGAAAGTCTTTGTACACCAGTCGGCATAGGATGACCTGTACAGGGTGCGGTGATTCGCCCTCCATTAGCGATGTGAGATCCACGGATGGATCCCCCAGTGCAGACCCGTGCGTGAGCGAATTATTGCATCCGATGCAAGTCATCCTACACCTAGAGCGATGTACAAAAATTTTTTCTTACCCTTAACCCTCAAATCCTACTGAAAGCATGATTTGAGTTTATATCATATATTTTATGCCAAAATCTTTATCATATTTGGACTAATGGTACTTTTCAAAAAACTTTTCATTTAGGATGAAACCTAGGTTCAGTTAAGTATCTATCATCAAGTTCTCCACTTAACGAATAATATGTATATAACCATTACATTTAGCAAGTCATATGATTTATTATTATTATTCTAAAAAAGCTTAAGCATGCAATGAAGTATAAAATTGTACCTATATTACTTATTAAATAGAAAATATAAAAACAAATACATAACAAATTGTACCCAAGTTTTATTCTATCACTTTTCGCTAAATACCTTTAGGTCATAATGCTTGCAACAATAGCATACATGGAAAGAGTAAAATCCTCATTTAGTATTCATTGAGTGCTCCTATATAATCCATTGCAATACACTGTAATCATAGGTATGCGCTATATTAGTTATACAATTTCAATATCAACTAGAAGATCACCTAAATATCTTTAGTTCTTTAAATTGAATAGCATATGAGCATTAAAGTTCAAGTGGAATGTTTAAATGCAACTTAGGTTGTGTTAAACATGTCTTTGAGTTTCCCAACTTGCTTTTTTTTTTTTTTTTAAGGTGGGAGTTCACTCATTAATTTAGTTATGGTGGAGTCTAACATTTTATATCTCTCAATTGAGATTGGGTGAAAATTCCAATGCAATCTCAAGTCAGATTTGGTTAGATTGAATTTAAATCTAACATGAGCTTGATCTAATTTAAATTTGATCTCACACAACTTAACCTAATTGATAAAATAAATAAATCAATATATAAAATTGATATAAGTTAATTTCCATGATTTTTACTATTAATAAATTACAAAGTTATATAAGCATGCCATCAAAATTGATGAACATTTAAAATTTAAAATAATAAATATTAATTTAATAATACTTTATTATAAAATTTTGTTTAATTTAATCTAGTTTGATGAACATGTTTCAACCAAACCTACCCTGTTGCTGGTTCTCTCAATCCAAATTCAACTAAAAACAAGGTTGCAATAAAAAAATCTCAAATAAAAGATTAAATTGGATTTGGATGAGAATTGAGAGACATGGATATTGAATTGGAATAGAATTGCCTAGATTCAAACTAACCTACTCAAATTCAGGGTGACAATCAGTAAGGTCCTTGGATCAAAATTTTTCAATTCGAATTTAACTTGCTTATTAGGTAGATTAGAAATCTATGGGTGAATCCAATTTTTTTTATTAGACAAGTATATAAATTATTTATTAAATGGGTCAAATGAACTTATATAGCAAATTATGAATTTTTTAAAATAATATTTAAATAAAAATTATTTCTTACAATAATGTTAAAAAATATTTCTCAGAATAATGTGGATCAGATCATTTGTGATGCCATATTAGCTTGATTTTTTTATAATATATTAGCAAAGAGAAATCTTTTGTTGGGTAAATGATTTTAAAATCATCCGTCCATCAGAGAATTTATAGTTAAATGCTTGGATATTTAAAGTTTTTTTTATAAATGATAGGGCTAGCCATCATAGGAGGCAGGAGGCGGCCCCTGAGACCTAGGCGGCCCTCGGGACCTAGGCGGCCCCTTGGCCTTAGGCGGCCCCTGAGACCTAGGCGGCCCTCGGGCCTTAGACGGCCCTAGGATCTAGGCGGCCCCTGAGACCTAGGCGGCCCCCGGGCCTTAGGTGGCCCTAGGATCTAGGCGGCCCCCGGAATCTAGGCGGACCCCAGGACCTAGGCGGCCCCCGGACCTTAGGCGGCCCCCGGGACCTAGGCAGCCCCCGGGCCTTAGACGGCCATGAGACCTATGCGGCCCCCGGGCCTTAGGCGGCCCTGAGATCTAGGCGGCCCCTGAGACCTAGGCGGCCCCTGGGACTTAGACGACCCTGAGATCTAGGCGGCCCCCGGGACCTAGGCGGTCCCCGGGCCTTAGGCAGCCCCTGGGACTTAGGCGGCCCCTGAGACCTAGGCGGCCCCCGGGACCTAGACGGCCCCGGAATCTAGGCGGCCCCCGGGACCTAGGCGGCCTCTGGGCCTTAAACGGCCCTGAGACCTAGGCGGCCCCTGGGATCTAGGCGGCCCCTGGGCCTTAGGCGGCCCTGAGACCTAGGTGGCCTCTAGGCCTTGGACAGCCCTAGGGACCTAGGCAGTCCCAGAGCCCTAGGCGGCCCCTCCCGGTCTTACTTCTAGAGCTCTCTAGCTGCCTTCATATTAGAAGCACTTAATACGACAAACTATCGTATCCGGATAAGGCTCAAAAGTCGTCGACCATCATTACGCTTTAATTGACTCATGTAAGACAAACTCTGGAAAGTCGTCGTTCATTGAAAAACTCAGAAAAAGGAGGTATTGATTACCTACTTTAGAGTCAGATAACTTTCCACGAATTTTGACATTCCCTCGGAAGGATCAAATTTCATCATGAAGATCCCAAACTTCGTGAGCAAGCGAGCTCCTAAAGATTCCGAGGACAACTAATCAAGAACAACCACGTGGCGAGCGCTAGGACAAAAGAAAGAGAAAAGGAGGAAAGAAGAGGGGGAGATATAAGGTGAGTGGCGAAACAATTGAAGGGGACCTTCTTTTGGACAAAAAACTAAGAGGCCAAAAGAAGGCTCTGGATCCTGCTTCTTTCATTCGAATTCCAAAAATTCAAGGCTGAGTTCTCGATCATCAATACCCGAGGCCTGTAGAGTCTTCTAGGTGATCGAACAACATCAGATTGGCGCGCCAGGAAGGGGGGCGATGTTGCTGTATTAAGCCTTTGGATATGGATACAAGATCAACGGGGGGAGAATCCTTCCAATCAGTCCGGGGGGCACATCTCGCTCTCTGATTGTATTGGGAAACCTCTTTATCCAGCCGAACCGACAAGGGATAGCCCCCCTCTTCTTTCTTCACCATTAGCAGTGCCAGCTACTCCCCAGTACCAGTTGGCCACCCTTACATGGCAGGTTCAAGCTCTTGTTGGAATGGTTCAGCAGCTACAGGAGCAGCACTCTAGAGGAGTCAGGCATCAGCCCAAACCGCCACCGCCACTCAGATCGGCTACTCCTGTCAGCCGACAGTCCGCCCAGAGGAGGTCTCCTCTAGTGAGGCCTCTCTATCCTTCCACCTCGGCCGGACCTCATTCTCAAGGCTCCCGAGGTGGTTCGCATTCTCTTACCCGCTCCTCGGGCAGCCCTCCTATCAAGCGGCGCTGGGGGAAGGAGCCCCACGTGGAGCACCGCCGATGGCATCGTCAATCCTTCTCTCATTCCCCTGAACCAGCCGGGGGAAATATGACTGACCAGATGGAGAGGCGCCTTGACAAGCAGGACCGGAGACTGGAGGAGCTTAGCCAGAGACTTAACAACCAACCAGGATCAGATTATAACACCCGCCCTCCTCTTACCCGGCGGATTATGGAGGAACCCATTCCAAAGAGGTTTCGTTTTTCCTCAACTAGACCCTTATGATGGTACTACTGATCCCTTTGATCACTTGGAAAGCTACAAGGCTATTATGCAGGTCCAGGGGGCAACTGATGCCCTTTTGTGTATTGCCTTCCCGGCCACCCTCCGAAAGGCTGCTCGTGCTTGGTATTCTCGTCTGCCTCTGCACAGTGTTGATTTCTTTCGACAACTGGAGAGATCTTTCTTAATCCATTTTGATGCATGTCGGAAGATTCTCCGGGTGGCGGACAGTTTGTTTTCTGTACAGCAAAAGGAAGGAGAGTCCTTAAACAATTTTGTGAATTGGTTCAAGGTGGCGGCCCTGGAGGTCTATCATCTTGATGATGCTGTAGCTACTCTAGCTTTGAAGTGGGGGCTTCGCCCCTCCCGCTTCACCTATTTTCTAGACAAGAGACCTCCCTGTTCTTATGCTGATTTCTTAAGTCGTGCGCAGAAATACATCCGCGCCGACGAGGTTGATTCATCTCGGAGGGTACCGAAGGGAGAACCAGCAAAAGGCCGGCCCGCCCGGAGTTAAGCGGGCCTCCTCCTAAGAAGACCAAACTTTTGCGTCGTCCAGCTGACCGCCGAATGAGCCTTGCCTCCAGGGAAGACCATCTTACACCCCTCCTCGCTCCCCGAGCTCATATCCTCATGGAAATTGAAAACGAGCCTTATCTACGGCGTCCTTCTCCATTGAAGAAAGGCGCTGCACGTGATAAAAGCCGCTACTACCGCTTTCATAGAGATTACGGTCACGACACTGAGGAGTGCCGTAATCTGAAGTAGGCCATTGAAGAGCTCATTCAGAGAGGATATCTTGGACAGTACATTTAGAAGAAGGAAATTCTGCCTATTCCAGCCTTAATGGGACCTCCTCCTGTTCAGGCCAACATTGATAACACTCCGATGGAAGGATGGTGGGCATGATCACTCGCGAGGGGGCATCATCCTCTAAGAGGCCAAGAGGGGGGGAGCTAGAAAATGTAATCCCTTTTAAGGGAGATGTAGCGGGGGGTAGTGCTGTAAAAGATGATTGCATCGTTATTCCCATGATGATCGCTAAACGTCCTGTAAGAAGGATTCTAATTGATAGTGGAAGCTCTGCCAATGTGCTTACCTATGATGCATTTCTTCGAATGGATTTGTCTCCTGACTCTCTTTGACCTGTGACTGCTTCTTTAGTCGGTTTCACAGGGGACTCTATACGGGTGGAGGGTGAGATTATTCTGCCTGCGACAGCAGGATCACCGCCGCACCAGAGCACGGTTATGATGGATTTCCTGGTGGTCCAGGTTCCTTTGGTGTATAATGCCATTCTCGGCCGGCTTGGTTGAACATGCTGGACACAGTCATATCAACTAGGCGTCTACTAGTGCAATTCCCCACTAATCAGGGAATTGGCGAAATGTATGGAGATATGAACTCGGTGAGGCCCTGTTACCATCTGGCTCCCAGCCCTCATATGGCAATAATTCCCCCAGTCATCGAGCTGTTCGACTTTAGAGAGACCGAACGGAGAGGAGAGCCGGTGGAGCGTTTGATATCTTACCCTCTGGAAGATGGCTCGGCGAAGATTGTACAAGTCGGCGAACTCCTTCCCCCTGAAGCCCGGAGCCAGCTCCTCGCCTTCTTACGGGTGAATGCGGATGTCTTTGCTTGGAAGATGACGGACATGGTCGGTATCCCTCCAGGGGTAATTACCCATGAGCTTAACATCAACCCAGGATATCGGCCGATCCGCCAGAAGAAAAGAAGTTTCGCCCCTAAGCAGCAATGAGCCATAGATGGGGAGGTGGACAAATTGCTTATGGCCGGTCACATTCGAGAGACAAAATAACCTGACTGGTTAGCTAATGTGGTCATGGTCTGTAAGGCCAGCAGAGCGTGGAGAAACTGCATTAACTATACTGACCTTAACAAGGCATGTCCCAAGGATAGTTTCCCGCTGCCATGGATCGATCAGCTGGTGGATTCTACCTCTGGGTATGAGCTCCTTAGCTTCATGGATGCTTTCTCGGGATACAATCAAATAAAAATGAAGAGAACGCTAGGGCTGACAGGCTGGCTCGGCTTGCCACTTCAACAGACAATGCCCTAGGCAAGACTTATGTGAGTACCTAGAGACACCTAGCATTGAAGTCATGGAGGAAGTTCTACCAGTTATGCAGGAAGGGACTGGATGGACGCCTACATCCACTATCTAAAAGATGGTGTCCTCCCAGTGACCACGAGGAAGCCAAGCTGCTTAAGCAGAGGGCCTCTAAGTTTGTACTACTAGACAACCTGCTATATAAGAAATCTTTTTCCCAGCCTCTTCTTAAATGCGTTGGCCCGGTAGACGCAGATTACATTCTCAAGAAATTCATGAAGGTATATGCGGGAGCTACTTAGGGAGCAGATCGCTGGCACGCAAAGCTCTCCGACAGGGATATTACTGACTGTCCATGCAGGGAGACGCGACTGAACTGGTGAGGAAATGTGACCAATGCCAGTGGCACGCTTGTATCCAGCGGCAACTGGCTTCCCAGTTGAGCCCTCTCTCTGCCCCCATGGCCTTTGCCTAATGGAGCATGGACATCCTCGGCCCTTTTCCTTCGGCATCGGGACAACGGAAATTTCTGTTGGTCGCCGTTGATTATTTTACTAAGTTGGTCGAGGTCAAAGCACTCGCAAAGATCACAAAGAGCAAGTTAAGGCCTTCTTCTGGAAATCCATCATTTTTCGATTTGGCATACCTCATACCCTTGTGACTGACAACGGCCGACAATTTGACAATGCTGCCTTCAAGACTTTTTGTGCCGATCTCGGTATCAATCATCGGTTCACCTCTGTAGGCCACCCACAATCTAACGGTGAGGCTGAGGTCATGAATCGTACGATACTACGAGAGCTGAGGACCGGCTAGATTCATCTAAAGGCAGATGGGTAGAAGAACTCCCAAGCGTACTCTGGGCATATCATACAATTCCCAGGGCACCGATAGGAGAGACGCTTTTCAGCTTGGTCTTTGGTTCTAAAGCTGTCATTCCTATCGAGATCGGCTTCCCGAGTACTCGAGTAGAATCATATGATGAAGCAGACAATCCCCTCGATTTAAGGGCTAGCCTCGACCTCATTGATGAGGCGAGGAACCGAGCTCAGGTTAAGATGGCAGCCTACCGTCAGCGAATGGCGAGATATCATGATGCTCATGTCCGTTCGAAAAGCTTCCGCCAGGGAGACTTGGTCCTTAGAAGAGCTGAGATATCCAAACCGACAGAAGGGGGCAAATTGGCCCCGAATTGGGAAGGGCCTTACTAGGTTACGAAAGTCCTCTACCGTGGAGTGTACCAACTTGAAGATTTAAATGGACGACCGGTTCCTCGGACTTGGAATGCAGATAATCTCCGTCAATATCATCAGTAATGAATGTATTTGTTTAAGGAGTTAATGAATGTACATGTTTGGAATTTCTTGTATGCATAGTTTTCAAAGGACCTCGACGGTCTCACGGTCCTAAGGACACCCCCGGGTTGGTATTACTTACCCTAAGGCGGTTCAAGTCCTGGACCTTAGGCGGCCTCGAGTCAAGCTCCTGGGCCGGTATCGACTACCCCCGAGGCAGTTTTCAAAGGACCTCGGTGGCCCCACGATCCTAAGGACACCCCCGGGTTGGTATTACTTACCCCTGAGGTGGTTCAGTCTTGGACCTTAGGCGGCCTCGAGTCAAGCTCCCGGGTCGGTATCCAACTACCCCCGAGGCAGTTTTCAAAGGACCTCGGCAGCCCCACGGTCCTAAGGACACCCCGGGTTGGTATTACTTACCCCTGAGGCGGTTCAAGTCCTGGACCTTAGGCGGCCTTGAGTCAAGCTCCCGGGCCGGTATCCGACTACCCCGAGGCAGTTTTCAAAGGACATCGGCGGCCCCACAGTCCTAAGGACACCTCCGGGTTGATATTACTTACCCATGAGGCGGTTCAAGTCCTGGACCTTAGGCGGCCTCGAGTCAAGCTCCCGGGCCAGTATTCGACTACCCCCGACGCAGTTTTCAAAGGACCTCGGCGGCCCCATGGTTCCTAAGGACACCCCCGGGTTGGTATTACTTACCCCTGAGGCAGTTCAAGTCCTGGACCTTAGGCGGCCTCGAGTCAAGCTCCCGGGCCGGTATCCGACTACCCTCGAGGCAGTTTTCAAGGACCTCGGCAGCCCCACGTCCTAAGGACACCCCCGGGTTTGTATTATTTACCCCTGAGGCGGTTCAAGTCCTATACCTTAGGCGGCCTCGAGTCGGGCTCCCGAGCCGGTATCCGACTGCCCTTGGGCCAGTTTTCAAAGTTTAGGCGGTCTCAAGTTAAGCTCCTAAAATCAAGCAACCCCGTAAAGTTCTTCGAACCGCGACCCAAACGTTAAAATTACGGAATTCATGCTCCACGGCTATCTTTCAAATTAAAAGATGAGGCGCCTATGATATGACCCTTAGATTCATACCTGGCACTAGCGTATAGAGTAAGCCTTAAAAAGACGAGAGGATAGATAAACCCCCCTTCTTGTGTAGTAGTTGAAGATCGATAAGCGGTTAACTAAATCACCAAGCAAATAGGAAAAAGAAGGTAGACATTCATTCGTTAAAATGTAAACCATCACAGGCCACACTCTACAAAATGCTATCCAAAGGTCGATACTGACCGGCATACAAAAAGAAGTCGCTAAAGACAAAACTAAAAAAAAAAATCGAGGCTCACTGGGTGCCGTAGGCAGCGACATCGGCATGGATGTGATCCCTCGAAGGTTATCCTCCGACAATAGTTCCTTACTAGGCGGGACGATGGTAGACACCAAAACTTTAAATAATTTTTGATCCCTTTCTTCGATAGCAGAATTTTGATTAGAACTGGTATCAGGAATGCCCCAGTTCGTATTTATCCCCTCTATATACGCGTAGAAAAACCGGGACTTCCACCCTTTAATTTTGGAAGGGAGATTGAGCCTAAGGGTTCTCTTAGGCCTAGAAACAAAATTCTACCACCCAATCTCTTTGGGGTTTCGAATCCTATATAGCCCTAAATAGGGAGAGCCGGGTAGAAGCCCCGTGGAAATGACAAAGGACTAAAAATGAATAGATAATACGAATAGAATTAGGGGTTAACTGTGCCGGGATAAGGCGATACCTATTTAACAAATTCATGAAGAAAGAATGGAGAGGCAACCGTAGACCGCATTTGAAGAATTCCTCGTATAATGCAACCTTCCCCGGCTACACAGAGGTCACCCTATCTTTTGGAAGGGCGGTAGAAAGTCGGATACTATCAGGTATCCCAAACAGGGTCCTAAGGTTCCTAAGGTTCTGAGAGGTCGTAGTTGAGGCAATCTCCATCGGACCAACAGATCTAGGAACAGTGACTTGAGATGCTACCTCATGACTAGTGGATGAGGACGAAACTCTAGGGGACTGGGACGACGGTCCAAGTAATGCTCGCGGAACCCTAGCGGGCTCCCGTACCACGGTCGAATGGTCCCCGCGGATGGTTACACCCCCGAGAGCCTGACGGCGCGCCTGGATGATCCCTTCTCGAGAGGGTTCGATCATAGGACCTTACCTTTCCTATCCTGGTCGGGATCCATGGCCACGCGAAAGATTTTGAAAGGACAGGCTCTTTACAATATATTTGAATAACGCCTCGAGCGCCACAAGGCCACGCGGCAATGAACGAATGGAACCAAGGCAGACGAAAAGACGCTATCTTCCTTGGATATACGCCTCTTCATCCAAAACATAACTTTATGAATGTAAAAATTGCATGGGACCTTTCTGCCCCTCCCCTTGGTAATTGCTATGCATCCAAACGCAAGGGGCAGGGGCGAGGGGGCATATGATAGGGCTAGCCATCATAGGAGAAGGCAGGAGGCGGCCCCTGAGACCTAGGCGGCCCTTGGGACCTAGGCGGCCCCCGGGATCTAGGCGGCCCCCCAGGACCTAGGCGGCCCCCTTGGCCTTAGGCGGCCCCCGAGACCTAGGCGGCCCCCGGGCCTTAGGTGGCCCTGAGATCTAGGCGGCCCCTGGACCTAGGCGGCCCCCGGCCCTTAGGCGGCCCTGGGATCTAGGCGGCCCCCGGGCCTTAGACGGCCTTGAGACCTAGGCGGCCCCTAGGCCTTAGGTGGCCCCTGGAATCTAGGCGGCCCCTGAGACCTTAGGCGACCCTGGGACCTAGGCGGCCCCTGGGCCTTAGGCGGCTCTGAGACCTAGGTGGCCCCTGGGCCTTGGCGGCCTAGGGACCTAGGCAGCCCCAGGCGGCCCCTCCCGGTCTTACTTCTAGAGCTCTCTAGCTGCCCTCATATTAGAAGCACTTAATACAATAAACTGTCGTCCGGATAAGGCTCGAAAGTCGTCGACCATCATTACGCTTTAATTGACTCATGTAAGACAAACTCTGGAAAGTCGTCGTTCATTGAAAACTCAGAAAAAGGAGGTATTGATTACCTACTTTAGAGTCAGATAACTTTCCACGAATTCTGACATTCCTCGGAAGGATCAAATTTTATCATAAAGATCCCAAACTTCGTGAGCAAGCGAGCTTCAAAAGATTTCGAGGATAACTAATCAAGAACAACCACGTGGCAAGCGCTAGGACAAAAGAAAAGAGAAAAGGAGGAAAGAGAGGGGGAGATATAAGGTGAGTGGCGAGAAGATTGAAGGGGACCTTCTTTTGGACAAAAAAACTAAGAGGCCAAAAGAAAGGCTCTGGATCGTGCTTATTTCTGCCAAAAGAAAGGCTCTGGATTCTGCTTCTTTCATTTGAATTTCAAAAATTCAAGGCTGAGTTCTCGATCATCAATACCCGAGGCCTGTAGAGTCTTCTGGGTGATCGAAAAACATCAATAAACGTTGGAAGGAGTTTTTATTTTAAAAGCATTTATTGTTGAGATGATTTTAAAATTCTCCCTTCAACAAGTTGATTTTAAATAAAAAATTTATCGGTTTGAAATCGTTTCTTGGAGATGTTTTTAGTTCATATCCTATTGAATTGAAATATTGTCTCTCTTGCTCTAGAGACAATTTCAAGTCCCAATTTTTTCTTTAGTTAAACTCATATAATCGCTTCTTGGACGGATTATTTCGAATCTGCTGGATAAACGATTTCAGAATTACTTATTTGATATACACTCCCTCTGACATGTTTATATATATATCTATATATATATATAGAATGGTATACGTGGCATCTCATATTGTTATATAATTGAAAATATCTTTTTTGAACTTTATTCTTAAAAATAGTTTTTAAAGGGGCATTTTGAATTATATATATATATATATATATATATATATATATCCGTGCCAAGTT
>UESW01001706.1:47526-190372 GCA_900491605.1 Calamus simplicifolius | reverse complement strand
AGTCATATGATTTTATGGAAGAGGCTTTTGGGTTTGTTGGCCACCAAAGGATATGAATTCTAGATCAAAAAAGAGGATATATATACATCTTTTTAATTGGTGAAAGGGCATTCTAATTTTTTATGGACTTTGGGATACGCATGGTATTAATTTTAGGCTTCAGAAATAGAGAACTTGATTCCTTTGGTTTTTGTTAGGGGTGCAACTCGGATTTTTTCTCAACCCTAACCCTAACCCTATTTATAAAATGTCAACCATAGCCCTAACCCTAACCCTAACCCTATTTGTAAAACTCAACCCTAATCCTATTTTTAAAAATCGTGTTCGGGTTCAGTTTCGGGTTGAATTTGGGTTGATGAGAAAAAAAAATGCTTTTTCCAAAGTAAATAAACACCGAATTATGAATTCCAAATATGGGAAAACAAAATCCCTTGCCGAACACATAAGATGAACTCGGGGCTTTAACATTGTATTAAAAAAAGTCTTACCTGAAACAAAGAAGAGAAGGAGGTGTTGTAAACAAAGAAGAGGAAGAGGTGGGAAGTGAAATAAATGTGCGGGTGGACCGCCTTTATGTTTGTTCTTTTCCTCGCCTGCGATCGATGGCCTTGCCCTCCTCGTCCTTAAGTTGGCCATCTCGTCCAATCCGATTGGTTCCTTCAACTTTCCAAAAAATTGATGCCGATAAACTAACCCCGTTCGGATAACTCTCGGGTTCGGATTATCTTGGGTTCGGATTGCGGTCAACCCTAACCCGGATCAATTGCAAATCGGACCGGATTAAACCCGGGTCTTTCGGGTTCGGGTTGAGCAAATATAAGTTTAAATACTACTATAAATTAAATTTGATGGGCTGGATTCGGGTTAAACCCGATCCAAGTTACATCCCTAGTTTTTGTTGCCGAATCTCTACCTCTGATTGCCGTTCCTTCTATGGTTATTTCAATCACCGCCTTTTTTCTTTTTAATTTTAAAACTTTTAATACCAGTGGCTCATGCCCCAAAAATTATGATGTTATTGTTGCTTATTTGGCTAGTGCTCTCTTTCACAAATGGCTATTTTATTTTATTTTATTTATTTGGAGAATAGTCTTTTTATCATAGTGCATGTGATAGAAAAGATCAAATATTATGAGGCCCTGGACTCTCAACTGCCGACTGGTCATCCCTTCCATTCTTAAGTGTCAATTGAAATGAAAGGAGTTAGATTTCCATGATAATTCATCCCTTCCATTCTTAAGTGTCATTTGAAATAAAAGGAGTTAGATTTCCATTATAACTCTTCATTTTTGAGAATCAAATATTAATATCTCTTCTCCATTAAACTTTTCTTTTCAAATTAATAAAAATGAGAGCCAAAAGAATAATTTATTATATTTTAAGTATTAGAATTTTAAATGCCAACCAATTGATCTGGGAACCTACATGGAAATGCAAATAGCCTCTTAAGATAAACATATAAGCAACTATCTTATCTTTATAACTATTGGCCCTTGTATGCGTGTGGCTAGACGTACATTTTACTGATCTAAATAAAGAGTACGATTCAGTGTCCCTAGCAGAGCGAAGAATGACTTTTGGATATATCACAACACCTAATCTAAAGTTTGTCAGCATTAGCCATACTGTTTGTTTGCAACCTTTGCGAGGAATAGATTTCTCTAACGTCAAGAGTTCATGATGGCAGGTGGCACTAGGTGTGGGTTGCAGCGGGGCAGACGAAGAAAACAATCCTACCATAATTTGAAGGCAAAAGTATTTTACCTTCAAGGAGATTGCCAAAGGAATCTAGCTGATCGAGGCGTATTAGACACTTCCCTAAGAAAAGTTTTCGCTCTCTCGTGCGGGTTGTTGATGATTTGTTGCAAGGTACAACGACCCGCTCGATCCGATCCTTCTACTACGAGAGTGAGGTGCAAACCCAATGAAACTTCAGATGCCCAAAAAAAAATAACAATAAAAATAATTAAATAAAAAACCTTTTACCAGTAGCTTGTTGAGTAGCTTGTTGAGATGCAGAACTCTAAGCTCAGCTTTTAGAATTTGAATCCTTCTCCTCTTTTTTTTCTCTTTAATCTATATATATATATATATATATATATATATATATATATATATATATATATATATATATATATAATACTTTTGGCCGTTAGGCCTTTGTTACCGTTCCTCTCGGAATGAAAGAAAAGTGGAAAGCTCGAGCAAACTCTCGAGCGTTTCCGAAAATAAATCACGGAACACTCACGGAGCATTTTGCAAACACGAGCGTTCCTTTAAAGTTTTTTTAAAAGCTCAAAAGTTAACACAGATAAGGCGTAAAGAAATATAAAATGGGAAGGTCTCTGTGCCTAGTCTCTACGGACGTTTACACCATCATCGTTGAGAGAGACTGTAAGGTGTGGAAGAGCCTTACCTTGATCTGAACAAAAGTAAACCTATTTTCATGAGCAATGGCTAGAGGTATTTATGTATCTATTCATGATTTACATTATTTATCATGATAAATATATTGGTCTCATATTTTCGTATATATGATAGGGATTAATATATATAATTTTGTTCTAACATTTGGTATCGAAGCCATATAAAAATACCTATGCTATGATTGTTTCTATTAATATACGGATCTAATAAAATCCCTGAGAAATAATCATTATTTTACTTATTTAATAAAGAGGGGCAAGACATTCTTGGTCTCTATTTCTCTCATCTAGAGATAGTCCAAAGGAGGCTACTGGTAGTACCTTGGATTATTTGACTGAACGGGCATACGGTAGGGATATTAGGGACATACCAATACGGAAGGCTACTAGTAGTATCTTGGTACGTTTCACCCAACTACCTACATACCAGAAGAGTTAATAGGTCATCAAGAATCATCTGAAAGGGCATTAGATCTGGTAAACTCTTAATATTCAGTTTATTTAATTTAGTTTTATTTAAGAGATGCATCAGTAAGATCTATGCTATGAAGCATGCACCTATCTCTTCGCTCACCCTTTTTGGATATAGTTTAAATAAAAGAGAAATCCAAATGTCTCGCGATCAAATCACCATGAGAGGAAGCGTGGGTTTCCTTGCTTACATGTTTTTGGGCTTCCTTGTTTACACGTTTTCCAGATATGTGCGATGAGGTGTCCCTCTTACGGGATGAGGATGGATGGAAGACGCCTCTTACGGAAGACGTGGCAGCCATACATGATTTAACAAAAAAAAGGAGATGCCGCCAGCCTAGGCCAGTAGCCAGCTGGGCCAGCCGCTCGCCTGGGCTAGGCGACTGGGCCCAGCGGCTAGTGCTTGGTCCAGGCGGCCGCATTGGCCCAGAGCCTGGGCCAGGCGCCAGTGGCCAGCCTGGCCCAGCGGCCTGGGCCAATGGCCGCCAGGCTGAGCCATGCACCCAGCCTGGGCTGTAACAGGTCGGGCCATGCACCCAGCCTAGGCTAGGTGACTGTTTGGGCCATACCACATCTGACCCATATTGAGAAATTTTTGGGATGATTGAGAGATTTTTTTTGGTTAAATTAAACTATTAAAATTGGGTAAAGATGACGGGCTACTGGCTCGTCCATCAAATGATTGGGCCGTTGGCCTAGCCTAATTATGTTTAATTACTTTTAGAATTTATGCGTATAAATTTTGTGAATTATGCATGCATTTTAAGTGACATAATTGAGCATAAAATTTAAATAATGTCTAAGTGATAAATACAATTGAATAATTGAGGAGTAGCCACATCATCCTTAATTATAAAATTATATAATAAAGTTAATAAATTACATAAATAATAGATATTAATTATAAGTAATTATATGGATATAATAAATTTTATCCCATAGAAATTTTTGTTATATTTGTATAATTAATTAGGATAAAATGTTAAATTATATTTTTCTGATCTGTCCATAGGAATTAGAAGAAGGAACATAATTTGATAGTTTTATCATACAAACTTAAGTGAATCTAATTGAATTAGAGTTTAGCCCACATGCAAGTTTTATGTCAGTAGATTCACTGTTTTCTAAATGCATGATTTACATTGGTAAACATTTTATTAGCCTCAATTTTTGATAATAAGCATATATATTTAATTTTGCAGTTATGCAACATGTAAATTTCTCTGATATAAAATGTGACATACCTGAATTGAGGGATGATAACTATAAGGTTTGGAAGGAGAAAATTCTCCTTCATCTGGGCTGAATGGATATTGATTATGCTATAAGGAAGGATGAACCACCTTCAGTAACTCAAACCAGCACTCCTAGTGAGATTGTGAGTTATAAACGTTGGGAGCAATCTAATCGCTTAAGTGTAATGTTCATAAAGACAAAAATCTAATTGGGGGTCCGGAATAGCTACTTTAGCTAGACACCCCAACACTCTTAAGTAATTGTAAGAAGTCTTCTTTCCTTTTCATAACTCATATGGAGTAACTTCCTTCTTCTTAAGAGGTATCTTATTAAGAATATGATTTGCTGAGAAAATTGCTTCTCCCCATAAATTCTATGGTGTACCAGAATTTATCAACATAGCATTCATCATTTTTTTAATGTGTGGTTTTTATGTTCCGCAATTCCATTAGATTAAGGCGAATAAGGAGCAGTAGTTTGATGAATAATGCCATGCTCTTGACAGAATTCATCAAAAGGTGCATCGTATTCACCACCTCTATCACACCTTATGGCCTTAATCTTTTTCCCAAGTTGATTTTCAACTTCATTTCTTATAACATTTAAACATTTCTAAAGCCTTATCCTTAGACTTTAGTAGATATACATAGCAGTATCTAGTTGAATCATCAATAAATGTTATAAAATGCTTTTTACCTCCTCTAGTTTGAACTGACTTTAAGTTACATAGATCACTGTGAATTAAGTCAAGAGGTTCAGAATTTCTTTCAACTGATGAAAATGATATTTTTGCTAACGTAGCTTCAACACATACTTCACACTTGTAATGTGGATCAATTTCATGATTAGGTAATAATTCTAATTTTATTAATTTTTATAATGAATTAAAATTCACATGTCCTAATCTATCATGCCATAAACAAGAAGAGTCAACCATATAAGCATAAGAAGAGGCTTTATTTATTTCAAGGTTTCTATGTACAGTCATTACATTAATTTGAATAAACCATTATTCAAGTAATCCCTTTCAATAAATATCCCCCCTTAGTAAGTACAAATTTATCAGACTCAAAAACCATCCTAAAGCCATGTTTGCTTAGGAGGGAGTCTGATATAAGATTCTTTCGGATGTCAGGGACATATAGACATCATTAAGTAGAAGCTCTTTGCCAGATGCCATCTTCATAACAATGCGGCCAAGTCCTTCTATCTTGGATGTAGCGGAGTTAACCATGATCAAATTTTTACCATTGATAGGAGTATATGATGAGAACATACTCTTATTAGAACAGACATGTCTGGTAGCTCTAGTATCAATGTACCACTTATTTTCTTTGTCAACCATATTTGCTTCAAATACAACAGCTGACAGTATCATCTCGGATACCTTTTGGGATAGGATTTCAGAAATGTTGACTTCTTTCTTTTCTTTGTCCTTGAAATGACAATCCTTGGATTTGTGTCCTTGCTTTCCACAGACAAAGCACTTTCCCTTGAACTTATATTTCTTTGGATTGCCCTTCTTCTGTTTAAAGCCTTCGCCTAGAAATTTGTGTTTCTTCTTCCCTTCTATGAGGTTGGCCTTTGGCTTAGCAGGTTGTCCTCCTGTCTTCTTGTCTTGGCTCTTATTGTCCTCCTCGATCCTCAGGCATACAATTAGGTCTTCAAGTCCCATTTTCTTCCGATTATGCTTTAAGTAGTTCTTGAAGTCCTTCCATAATGGTGGTAGCTTCCCTATGATGGCAGCTACCTGGAATGACTCATTGAGAGACATTCTCTCTGCATGTATCTCATGCAGGATAATCTGGAGCTCTTGGACTTGCTCCATAATAGTTTTGTGGTCGACCATTTTGAGTCTAAGAACCTTCCAACCACAAACTTCTTATGTCCAGCATCTCTGTCTTGTACTTTTTGTCCAGAGATGCCCATAACTCTTTGGCAGTAGCAATACTACTGTACACATTGTACAGGGTATTGTCCAGACCATTAAGGATGTAGTTCTTGCAAAGGAAGTCTGAATGCTTTCATGCCTCCACTGCAGCAATGACTTGCTTGTCGGTCTCCCCTTCCTTCAGGACAGGCGGATCTTCATTCAGTACTCTGACCAGATTCAGAGTTGTGAGGTAGAATAATATCTTATGTTGCCACCTCTTGAAGTCCGTGCCAGAGAATTTTACCGGTCTCTCGGCTTGAACGGATGTCGTCATAGTAGCCATCTGTAGCAACACTTCCGTGGTAGCACGAAATTATCTTTAAAATGTTGGGTGGCAGATGGTGGCTACCTAATTGATAAGACTGAGGCTAGAGTTATACTCTATGTCCTTAAGACAATTTCGTCCCGCAATGGTGCTTACGATCAGTATGACGATTATCTCTCAGGATACAACAATCTTCTTTTGATGAAAGCAGCACTATAATTTATCAAAAATTTCGAACTAAGAATGCCACTCTCTTTTTATTGCATTATTACTATACTACCCTAAGGAAAGTATGCAAATGCCTAAGAGAGGAAAGAACTAGAATTGATTTGATCACCGCATCTCGACCTTTCATCCGATCGATCAACGATCAGTTCTAATCCTGATCCGATGATCAACGGTCAATTAATCTCAGCCCTTTATCTTAATCCGATCAGTCTCCACCATCGGATCCTCATGATCTAGGAAAAATTTAAAGCCCCTCAAACTCCTCGCGAGGAAGTGCAAAGTGCAAAGTGCCAATTGCACCCTTCGCACACGTGTGTAGCATCATCCTCAAGCTCTCCACTTATTGTGAGCCTAAGGAACTTAAGCTTTAAGAAAAATGTTTTCATATAAGTGAACATTTCTTTCTTGTTTTTTTCAATGTGGGACTAATGTCCTCACAATTTCTCATTCACACACTAAAGGAAGATGATGGGCTTTCAAGGCCCATTAGGGTATTTAGGCCTATTAACCTATTTACCCAACATTTATCTAGGAACCTACATGGAAATGCAAATAGCCTCTTAAGATAAACATATAAGCAACTATCTTATCTTTATAACTATTGGCCCTTGTATGCGTGTCTTTGTGTTTTCCTTTTTTTCTTGCATGATCTTTAGGTATAATTCGGCACTTGGTTTTAGAACAATTAAATGGAAGATGAGCAAAGGATAATGTTGAAGGCTAGAGGTACATTTTACTGATCTAAAAAAAATATATATCACGACACCTAATCTAAAGTTTGTCAGCATTAGCCATATTGTTTGTTTGTAACCTTTGCAAAGAATAGATTTCTCTAACGTCAAGGGTTCGTGATGGCAAGTGGCGCTAAGTGCGGGTTGCAGCGGGGCAGACGGGGAAAACAATCCTACCATAATTTGAAGGCAAAAGTATTTTACCTTCAAGAGATTGCTTGCCGGTGCCCAAATACCTTTCATCATTTGGTCGCCCATTACATGATTATGTTTATGAATTGAGATCAATAACATAGATGTTCCTGGAGTTTGTCGCAGTTTCTTTCCCTTGAACAAAGGAAGTAGTCATTCTCCTCAATCTAATTCCATGATTAAATGGTAATATCTACATTCTTATTTAGCATGCCCACGTCTTGTCTTGACTAAATCTATATGCTTGCAACTCTAAACTCTGTCATGTATTTAGAGGTGAATGGCTGAGAACTATTTTCATATCAGATGTGGATATAATATTTAGCATTCGATAATTAATATCTATCTTAGTAGAAGAAAAACTATCCCAATCCAAATTGCTTATCCGAATTTGAATATCAGATTTTATTTATAATCTTGTTCAATCTTATATAATATGGATAGAATCTTGATCATTAAAGACATAAAAACTATGCCCTTCAATAAAAAGAAAGCAGCGATCTCATATATGAGAGCTAGATTCTGATCCTAAGCCCTACAAGTTACGGGCCTCTCATGTTTTGATTGCACTACTCTAATTATAATATTCATAAATTTTTAACAGAAATAATGAAATACATTAACATATTACTAATATAATTTGTCTTTTATTTGATGGTATCTATGATTTCATGGTCCCAAAGATCAATTTTATAGCTTATGTTTGTATCTCTACCCATACTTTTTTAACATCTTATACATATGAATTTTCATATTTAATTATTATCATATTCATATTCATTAAATATAAATAAATATAGATATGAATATATTGATATTTGATTGGATATCAAAACCAATGGAGCATATCGCATGTTTCGAGGCAATGTTCTTGCATGCATTCTTCGTCATTTAGAGGAAAGAAAGAAAAGAAATCAGAATGAAAATATTCCGTAAAAATCGATAACATAAATAAAAGTATAAAACACTCTGCAAATTCGAGCTGGCCCTATTTCTAATAAAAAATTTACCAACTTTGATTAGCTGGCATCTATTAGAACAAGAGTTAAATTGCTTAGATCGATCTAAGGACCATGGTCGTCCAATAATTGTACATCATAATCTATTATAAGAAAACACGAAATTAATTAGAGATGATGACGCCAAATCATCGGCCTCGAGCGTCCGGTCGCCTCCTCCAGCGAGCTCCTCGCGCCTGCAAGCAAGTCCCAGGGGCCGAAGATTCCGGCGGGGACCCTCCGACGCTCAGGTCAGTGGTCTGGGCATCAACCGTGAGCTTGACGAAGTTCGAAAGAGAAAAAGAGAGGTGGCTCTGAGAGAGAGATCTCTCGTTGTGAGCGTTTTGGGGTGTCATGAGCGTGTTACCTGGTCGAGGTCCCTCTTACCCTTTTTATGCCTGGAATCCGTGGGCTTGGGGCGATCTCTTGTCAGAGCATTAATTGATGGCAATACGGTGGAGCTTACCTCCATGTGCCGTGTCGCGCTGCAAGGCATGTCCTGTCAGAGTTGGTGGCTGCAGGGCATGGCCGATCATTACGGCGCTTGCCAGACGTGTCCCCTATGTCACCTTTTTGGTTGTCTATTCCTCGTAGAGCATTTGATCATAGAGTGCTCGCATGGCACTGTTCATGCCCTTGGATGAGCTTCAGAGAAGGCTGTGGGTGAATACTTGCATGGTACTGTTCACCAGCACTGTTCAATGTCCGAGCCCGAAAGGGGTCTCGGGTCTCGGTGGTTGGATGTTGTGAATGCACCCCGAGATCGACGGGGGGTCTTGGGGGTTGAGATGTTGTGGATGGACCCCGAGACCGACGGGGGGTCTCGGGGTAGGATGTTGTGGATGGACCCCGAGACCGACGGAGGGTCTCTGGGGTTGAGATGCTGTGGATGGATTCCAAGACCGACGGGGGGTCTCGGGGTTGAGATGCTGTGGATGGACCCTGAGACCGACGGGGGGTCTCTGGGGTTGAGATGCTGTGGATGGACCCCGAGACCGACGGGGGGTCTCAGGGTAGGATGTTGTGAGTGGACCCCGAGACCGACGGGGGGTCTCGGGGTAGGATGGAGTGGATGGACCCCGAGACCGGCGGGGGGTCTCGGGGTAGGATGCTGTGGTCGAAGCGGGGCTCTGTCAGCTTCCTTCACGGTTCTCTAACGGCATTGGATCAGCCACATCAGATGCCCCCTCGCCCCTGAGACGAAGCGGGCCTACCCCAGCAAGGCGAAAGGGGCGTTACCTCCAAGTGGCTGATCCTCGCCTGGTGCAGGGCTTCATGCCTGGCTGGTGCAGGACTTCATGTGCCGACGGGTGTCGGGCTTCAGGAGCCGACGGGTGTTGGGCTTCCGGTGCCGATGGGTATCGGGCTTCTTGCCTGGCTGGTGCAGGGCTTCAGGTGCCGACGGGTGTCGGGCTTCATGCCTGGCTGGACCAGGGCTTTGGGTGCCGAAGGATATCGGGCTTTCGGTGCCGATGGGTGTCGGGCTTCTTGCCTAGCTGGTGCAGGGCTTCATGCCTGGATGGTGCAGGGCTTCATGTGCCGATGGGTGTCGGGCTTCAGGAGCCGACGGGTGTCAGGCTTCCGGTGCCGATGGGTATCGGGCTTCTTGCCTGGCTGGTGCAGGGTTTTAGGTGCCGACGGGTGTCGGGCTTCATGCCTGGCTCGCCCAGGGCTTTGGGTGCCGACGGGTGTCAGGCTTCTTGCCTGGCTGGTGCAGGGCTTCATGCCTGGCTGGCCCAGGGCTTTGGGTGCTGATTGGAGTCGGGCTTCATGCCTGGCTGGCCCAGGGCTTTGGGTGCCGATGGGTGTCGGGCTTTCGGTTCCGATGGGTGTCGGGCTTCTTGCCAGGCTGGTGCAGGGCTTCATGCCAGGCTGGTGCAGGGCTTCATGTGCCGACGGGTGTCGGGCTTCCGGTGCCGACGGGTGTCGGGCTTCTTGCCTGGCTGGTGCAGGGCTTCATGCCTGGTTGGTGCAGGGCTTCATGTGCCGACGGGTGTCGGGCTTCCGGTGCCGACGGGTGTCGGGCTTCTTGCCTGGCTGGTGCAGGGCTTCAGGTGCCGACGGGTGTCGGGCTTCATGCCTGGCTGGTGCAGGGCTTCATGTGCCGACGGGTGTCGGGCTTCCGGTGCCGACGGGTGTCGGGATTCTTGCCTGGCTGGTGCAGGGCTTCAGGTGCCGACGGGTGTTGGGCTTCATGCCTGGCTGGTGCAGGGCTTCATGTGCCGACGGGTGTCGGGCTTCATGCCTGGCTGGCCCAGGGCTTTGGGTGCCGACCAGAGTCGGGCTTTCGGTGCCGACGGGTGGCGGGCTTCTTGCCTGGCTGGTGCAGGGCTTCATGTGCCGACGGGTGTCGGGCTTCATGCCTGGCTGGCCCAGGGCTTTGGGTGCCGATCGGAGTCAGGCTTCAGGAGACGACGGGTGTTGGGCTTCTTGCTTGGCTAGTGCAGGGCTTCATGTGCCGATGGGTGTCAGGCTTCAGGAGCCGACGGGTGTCAGGCTTCCGGTGCCGACGGGTATCGGGCTTCTTCCCTGGCTGGTGCAGGGCTTCAGGTGCCGACGGGTGTCGGGCTTCTTGCCTGGCTGGTGCAGGGCTTCATGCCTGGCTGGCCCAGGGCTTTGGGTGCCAACTGGAGTCGGGCTTCATGCCTGGCTGGCCCAGGGCTTTGGGTGCCGACAAGTGTCGGGCTTTCAGTGCCGACGGGTGTCGGGCTTCTTGCCAGGCTGGTGCAGGGCTTAACGCCTGGCTGGTGCAGGGCTTCATGTGTCGATGGGTGTCGGGCTTCCGGTGCCGATGGGTGTCGGGCTTCTTGCCTGGCTGGTGCAGGGCTTCATGCCTAGCTGGTGCAGGGCTTCATGTGCCGACGGGTGTCGGGCTTCCGGTGCCGACGGGTGTCGGGCTTCTGCTTGGCTAGTGTAGGGCTTCAGGTGCCAACGGGTATCGGGCTTCATGCCTGGCTGGTGCAGGGCTTCATGTGCCGACGGGTGTCGGGCTTCAGGTGCCGATGGGTGTCGGGCTTCTTGCCTAGCTGGTGCAGGGCTTCAGGTGTCGACGGGTGTCGGGCTTCATGCCTGGCTGGTGCAGGGCTTCATATGCCGACGGGTGTCGGGCTTCATGCCTGGCTGGCCCAGGGCTTTGGGTGCCGACCGGAGTCGGGCTTTCGGTGCCGACGGGTGTCGGGCTTCTTGCCTGGCTGGTGCAGGGCTTCATGTGCCGACGGGTGTCGGGCTTCATGCCTGGCTGGCCCAGGGCTTTGGGTGCCGACCGAAGTCGGGCTTCAGGAGCCGACAGGTGTCGGGCTTCTTGCCTGGCTGGTGCAAGGCTTCATGCCTGGCTGGTGCAGGGCTTCATGTGCCGACGGGTGTCGGGCTTCATGCCTGGCTGGTCTACGGCTTTGGGTGCCGACCGGAGTTGGGCTTCATGCCTGACTGGCCCAGGGCTTTGGTGCCGACCGGAGTCGGGCTTTATGCCTGGCTGGCCCAGGGCTTTGGTGCCGACCGGAGTCGGGCTTCATGCCTGGCTGGCCCAGGGCTTTGGTGCCGACCAGAGTCGGGCTTTATGCCTGGCTGGCCCAGGGCTTGGGTGCCGACCGGAGTCGGGCTTTATGCCTAGCTGGCCCAGGGCTTTGGTGCCGACCGGGGTCGGGCTTCATGCCTAGCTGGCCCAGGGCTTTGGTGCCGACCGGGGTCGGGCTTTTGTTGCTGAGAGCCGGTGGTACACCGCTTTGCCAGTGGTACACTGGGCTTCATGCCTGGCTGGCTCAGGGCTTTGGTGCCGACCGGGGTCGGGCTTTTGTTGCTGAGAGCCGGTGGTACACCGCTCTGCCAGTGGTACACTGGGCTTCATGCCTGGCTGGCCCAGGGCTTTGGTGCCGACCGAGGTCGGGCTTTTGTTTGCCAAAGCGAGGTTGGCCTTTGATGTTGATGCAAGGTAGATCTTCCCTGCATGACATTTTTAAGTATTAATGAAAGAAAACTGTCTTAAGTGCAATGTACTTAGCTCTTGTAGCACCCATGTTTTTTCTTTTGTGGATTTGAGCGCTTCTGCCCGCTGGTGGTCTGCCCCCCAGGGAGTCATGTTAGTTGGATTGGAGGTGTCGTTGTCCTTGGGCCTTCCCTCGCATTGGAGGCCAGGACGAGATGTCTGGCCGGGAAGAAGCTAGAAACCGGGACAAAGCTGGAGTCCATTAAGGAAAGCCCCGACAGTTGGCGGTCATTTAAGACGAGCGGCCGGGAGAGTCCACTGAGGGTGGACGATTAGGAGAAGATGTTGCTGGGAGGCCCCTTTGCCTAGCTCTTTCTTTGAAGAGATTGATTGCCCTCGGTGCTGAAGCTTGAGAGCAGCTAGAACGACATCCGTAAAAGGTCCTAGGCTCGGTTTGGCTCTCGGCTTACTACCACCAGAAATTGACATGCCCATAAATCCTTGAGGTGACGAATAATGTCTCAAGTTCATCCCTTTTGAAAATTATTCTTCGACCCATGCTGCAGTCCGCCTCTGGTTGATTGTTGAGCCTTTGAGTGAGCTCTCCTAGACGTTGGTGTTGTTTGTCCAGACGCTTCTTCGCCTTAGGTTTAAGATCTTTCCTAGATGGCTCAGAAGATGAGTGATGAGGAGTGGAAACTTGAGCGGGGGGTAGGAGACTGCAGTTTCTTGAAAGCTTTGCCTCTGCAGCTCATGAGCTGCTGCATTCAAGGCTTGAACTTGCTGATTGAAGATAGCCGGCTGGTTGATGAAAGCAGCTGAGGTTGGTGGTGAGTGAGGAGCAGAGAGAATGGTCCCTTGTTGCTCAGTGTGACATGGATGCCCCCCGGCATGATTGGTGAGGACCTTCCGGGCGTGCATCACCACCAAAAACTTGACGCTGCCCCCAGCGTAGCTGGTGAAGAGCTCTTGCGCACGGGTCATCACCATTGTTTAAGAGCTCGGGGAAAGAGGAGTTGTCGATTGCCGATTCGAAATCTCTCATTCCCCCCTTCCTGGCGCGCCAATCTGATGACGCCAAATCACCGGCCTCGAGCGTCCAATCGTCTCCTCCAGCGAGCTCCTCGCGCCTGCAAGCAAGTCCCAGGGGCCGAAGATTCCGGCGAGGACCCTCCGACGCTCAAGTCAGTGGTCTGGGCATCAGTCGTGAGCTTGAGGAAGCTCGAAAGAGAAAAAGAGAGGTGGCTCCGAGAGAGAGATCTCTCGTTGTGAGCGTTTTGGGGTGTCATGAGCGTGTTACCTGGTCGAGGTCCCTCTTACCCTTTTTATTGATGCCTGGAATCCGTGGGCTTGGGGCGATCTCTTGTCAGAGCATTAATTGATGGCAGTACGGTGGAGCTTACCTCCATGTGCCATGTCGTGCTGCTGGCCGTGTCCTGTCAGAGTTGGTGGCTGCAGGGCATGGCCGATCATTACGGTGCTTGCCAGACGTGTCCCCTACGTCACCTTTTTGGTTGTCTATTCCTCGTAGAGCATTTGATCATAGAGTGCTCGCATGGCACTGTTCATGCCCTTGGATGAGCTTCAGAGAAGGCTGTGGATGAATACTTGCATGGTACTGTTCACCGGCATTGTTCAATGTTCGAGCCCGAGAGGGGTCTCGGGTCTCGGTGGTTGGATGTTGTGAATGCACCCCGAGACCGACGGGGGTCTCGGGGGTTGAGATGTTGTGGATGGACCCCGAGACCGACGGAGGGTCTCGGGGTAGGATGTTGTGGATGGACCCCGAGACCGACGGGGGGTCTCTGGGGTTGAGATGCTGTGGATGGATTCCGAGACCGACGGGGGGTCTCTGGGGTAGAGATGATGTGGATGGACCCCGAGACCGACGGGGGGGTCTCTGGGGTTGAGATGCTGTGGATGGACCCCGAGACCGACGGGGGTCTCTGGGGTTGAGATGCTGTGGATGGACCCCGAGACCGACGGGAGGTCTCGGGGTAGGATGTTGTGAGTGGACCCCCGAGACCGACGGGGGGTCTCGGGGTAGGATGTTGTGAGTGGACCCCCGAGACCGACGGGGGGTCTCGGGGTAGGATGTTGTGGATGGACCCCGAGACCGACGGGGGTCTCGGGGTAGGATGTTGTTGATGCGCCCCGAGATCGACGGAAGGTCTCGGGGTAGGATGCTGTTGATGCACCCCGAGACCGACGAAGGGTCTCGAGGTAGGATGCTGTGAATGAACCCTGAGACCGACGGGGGATCTCGGGGTAGGATGCTGTGAATGGACCCCGAGACCGATGGGGGGTCTCGGGGTAGGATGGTGTTAATGCACCTCGAGACCGATGGGTGGTCTCGGGGTAGGATGCTGTGGTCGAAGCGGGGCTCTGTCAGCTTCCTTCACGGTTCTCTAACAGCGTTGGATCAGCCACATCAAGAGATACTCGATAAAATCATCCCTCTAAATCGGTGATCAAACTGTAATATGAGCCATCCAAACATACATCCAATGACATCATGTGAAACCATAATTCTCTCGATTCATACATCCATTTTATTCCCTCCGTTCTTCGCTTCCCCGCCACGGCACCGGCCGTAACTGCTCGTTATAACGTTGCTTCCTTCCTTGCTGTCCTCCTCCTCCTCCTCCTCCTCCTCCTCCTCCTCCTCCACAACTTCGACACGTGTCCTCTTCCGGCCCCCGGTCGCACCACAGGCCCATACGACCTCCAGCAGCCGTCTGGCCCCCTCCCGGTTCACCGTCCACCACCCGCTGCTCCCCTGTGGGCCCCGCTGGCCGAGCGGCAGAGCCTCGATCCTCTGCGGGCCCCCCTCGACGGCGTCCAGGAGGTCTGCCAAGGCCCACATCGTCGGAAGGGCGGCGCCGCCGCTCGCAGCGGCGGCTACCAGGTGGATGTGCTTGGTGCAGTCCAGCGCGCCGGCGAGGAGGGCCCGCGAAAGGAGCTTCACGACGGCCGACGTCCTCACCGCCCGCTGGAGCTTCCTCCTCGTCGCCTCGTCGTTGGTGGTTTCCGGTTCTGTTTTGGCCGGGTTGGCGGCGGCGGTGTCGGTCTTCCGGGGGGTGAGCTTTTCCATCTTCGAGCAGGCCCGGGCCCATGGATCTGTCTCGGCTTTGGGGTCGCCACCCGATTCGTAACCTGGGAAAAGAGCACCGTATACATGTGAGAATAGTAAAATATAAATATTTTATAAAATAAATACAAATTAAATGAGTATTTGAAGGAATTACTTTCCTTGGGATTTCCAATGCCTCACTCTCAATCTAATAGGAAATTAAGATTACGAACTAGCTTGTCACGTTGAAATGAACCATGTATATCATTTGCCTCTAGTGAATGTGACAAAGATCGACTTGGATATATAGCTAATTTTAACACGTCAAAAAAAAAAAATTTTTTAAGAAAAAATAAGAAAAAGATAGGAATGAATATATAGCATAGCATCAAAAGAAAAAGAAAAAGAAAAACTGATATGAAACTACTTGAGATGATATGAAAGGACACTTAACAAAAAGAATTGCTCAAGCCATGCACGGGTGTTCAAAGATGTACTAGCTAGCTAGAACAAGTCTCTATATTAAATAAGAGTGTGAAAACAAGTAAAAGGATGGAAGTTGTATGAAATGGTTTCAGCTATCATATTATAATTCCCAGAGTAGGAGCAAGGTTTAATTTAATATTAATAATCCCAAAACTGGAAGCCTCATAACAAGGGAAATCAAAATATCCCATCTGCTATATATTGTGGTGACCAACAAACATTAATGAAAGTAAACTGCACCTCGATTAAATTAATGTGATCGACGCTAAAATCCATTTACCAGCTGCTTCCTTCGCTGCAAGGTCTCGGTATGCGCAGAACCTCTTAAAAATCTCTTCCACAATCCTGGATTCATGGTCGGAAGCAGTGCTTGGCAAAGCAAGCCCATAGAGGAAGCCCGGCAGGACGAACACGAACATCCGAGGCTCGACATGGAGCACAAGCGAGTCCTTTGCTAGCATCCATTGATGTTCACCCACCATGCAAATGATCATGGCCATGGGGTTCCCATTCACTCTAACCATGTGCATGGAGAAATCTCCAGAACGGAGGGCCTGGGCGGCTTCAAACCGCTCGCCGCAAAGCACGAAAAGCTTCGTCGGGCCATTGTCGATGGTGAGAAGCTTCGTGTCGGTTCCCATTCGATACTCTGTCGTCCTCCCCACCCTCAGCTTGCTCATGGCCTCCTGAGAAGACCCCATTAATTTCCTGTCGAAAGGCTCCACGAATGCACTATAAACCGAAGCAGAGAAAAGCTGCAAATTATCGAATAGGCGATAAAAAAAAAAAAAAAAAAAGCTGGGGGGCTTTTAATTAAGGAAACAAAGTGCAGGTATCGAGGTGGTTGGTTTCTTGTGAGTTGCAAGGAATTAAACTTCCTCAAAGAGGGAACATGTGAAGAAAAATACAACCTAAAAAAAAGACCCTTGGCATTGGGCAAGAATTTGGGAAACGAGTAGTAGGTTGATTAATCTATGCAGAAAAGAAAGAAAAGGTGATACCTAGTTTTTTTCCTCCTTTTTTTTTAATCTTAAAGGAAAAAAAAAAAAAAGGTGGAGCGAGTTTCCTACAGCTGAGAGAGATCAATCAGCCATGCAAAGCAAAGAGAAGGACGAAAGCGGATCTCCAAAGTCCAACAAACTCTATCTCAAGCCACAGACGCTGAGAAGGGGGGTGGGATGTGGGTTTGGAGACGAGGACCTCTACATACATAATCTTCCCATCGAAAGCGCAGCCATAGAGAGAGAGAGCGACAGGAGGAGGAAAGAAGTGCCGTAACAATACTCTCCAAAGAGAGAGAGAGACTTACCAAATAAAAGGAGGATACCAAGGAGCTATGAATACGCTGGGTGAAAACGGTAGGGAACCAGCTGGAGAGAGAGAGAGAGGATTTGAAACTTTGAATACAATATGGTTGTGGCGAGAATGGTGTGAAAGCGGTTACGAGAAGGCCTTATATATAGAGAGTTGGAGGAGAGAGAGAGACGACAGAAAGGGAGGGAAGGTGGCTAGCACTCGGAGTCGGAAGAGGGATAGGAAACCCGTGGCAGAGGGCAAGCGAAGGCGTGGTCAGCATGCTGTGGAGGAGGGTCCCCATCGGTTGCCACCCGGCTGATGAGGGCCAGGGGGCACTTCGGGCATAGAAACCAAAACGACAGCGGTGCTTTCGCCGAGTTCGGCCTGGCGGTGTGGCCTCCATCCATCCTCTACGTGGCTCAACGCAAACGTCGAGAGCGCTGCGCTGGCAGCTGCATGCAGGTCCGCCCTCCCCATTTTCTCGTCCACCCCTTGGAAAGCCAAGTAAACGCACCCTGCCCGCATAACGCCAAGCACCCGCCTATTGCATGCAGGGACAAGTGGCTTCCTCGTGGGGCCTTCGTGTATAGCCTTTTTAAGTTTCAACCGGTGTTTTGAATATTGGACCGAATATCCAATCGGTTCAATCGATCATAAGTTTAATTTAATTTTATTATTAAAATTAATTTTTATATAATTTAATAAAAATTAAAGAAAATTTATTGAATTAACCAAATTTTAAATTTAATTTTTAAATTTAAATTTAATTTTATATTTTATATTTTATATTATTAAATTAAAAATTAATTATAATATTATTCGGTCTAATCAAATTGATTTATTCGATCGAACCAATTAGTTCACAATCCAAATGTTAAATCGGTTCGATCTTCGATCCAATTTTCAAAACATTGGCTTCAATCATAGCTCATACGTCTTGATTAGACTATAGTTATTAGAATTAGACCGAACCAATTGATTGAACCGATTGAATAAGATCTCAAGGCTAAGCAAGTTCGATTTTAATATAAAATCGGATATGCAAATGATCTAGAATAAATTAATCAATCCATTTATTCGTGATCCAATCAATCTAGTTTAATCCAAATAAAATCATAAATTTTATTATTATATTAATTTTAATTTTTTTATTAATATAAATATAATTTTATATTAAAATAATTAATTAATGATTCAATTAGTGACCCAATGTTGATCAATGAATGTCCGAACCGAGTCCGAGAGCTATGGGTTAGACGCCTTATGGTATCACGTTTCTCAAGCATTTGGCTCGCTCATAACAATGATGTGACATTGGCTGACAAAGTGCACAGGGTGCGCCGCCGCTAGAAGCGCACCATAGTAATTTTCATTTCTATTTTCTTTTATTTGATCATGGAAGCGGGTGAACTTCTTTTATCCTTACGATATCCTAACTCACCACCGTTAGATCGCAACCGATCGGCTACTCTGTGTTTTTTTTTTTTTTTTTTAACCGTTTGAATTTGAATCCGTCTTTAAAGGCGGCTGAAAACTTAAACAGCTGTTAAAATCCACCCTTTTTAAAAAATAAACTTAAGTCCTTAATCGATTAATTTATTATATCCGGAATCCAGCCGTATTCAAAACAGCTACGGAAATAGGCTCGGATCTAACCGATTATCTGACACGCATTCGACCCAAATTTTTTTTAAATATATTATTTTATATCTTAAAAATAAAAAATATATATTCTTATATTAATCCAGCAATATAAATAACATTGAATTTTAAATTTAAATTTAAATTTATATTGATTTATTATTTTTTTTCCCTCCTATACATGATGAATATCCAAAAAAAAAAAAAAAAAAAACCTATCCCTCCGTTCACCATGATTTGAAACTGGTGGATTACATAAGCATCAATGCTTTGAATAACAAATCCAAATTGATTATATATATCTGTTTGCAAAAAAAGCCCCATCACGGAGATAATATTTTCCACTTAACCTGCCACATGCTAGTAAATGCAAACAGAACCAAGCTATGCAATTAATGTCTTAAACTTCACATAAAAATAGAAAAGAAAATACAATAACATCATCACATACAATTCAATTGACAGTTGGATCGTCCAATGAACCAATTCGAACAACCTATGTTAGTTCAAACATATTAGAGTTTAAATCCAACTTCAGCACCTTAAAGTTTGAATATGAATTTTAAATTCAAAATCTGACTGACATATGATATTTGTTGTATTTGTAGAGATCATATAGTAAATGATTCACATTTGATGACGCTCGATCATCCCTCCTGGACGTCGAGAACGGAGGCTCTTCTTCTTCACCGGATTGCCTGCAAAGAAGTCCCAAGACCGGAGAGGGTTCTCCGATGGGACCCTCCGATGCCCAAGCTAGTGACAAAGGTCACAGTAAAGAAGGAGCTCGAGAGAGCTCTTGAGAAGGGAGAGATCTAAGAAGGATCCGGTAGTTCCTTTGAGAGTTAGGGCATCGAGTGTGTAAAAAATGTGTGTTACCTGGTTTTCGACGTAACTTACCCTTTTATAGGGGTTGACGCTGGCACCATTACGTGAGTTTTCGTGAAGTCAGAAGGTCTGCTGAGCCGTTGCGTGAATCTGAGCTGGTTGGTGGGTTACGTCCCATCAACAGCTGGGCTGTTGGGCGGCGCACGTCAGAGAGGTGGTTTTTTGAACCGCTGGGGCCGATCTGGCGGGAACCGGAGGGTTCCATCTTGTCAGGGCCGAGCTGGGTCGACCTGAGATGGCCGGGGCCCGTCCAGCCGGCAAGGCAGTGCCGGGGCGAGGCCGAATCGGCGGACTTGGAGACGACGGGGCCGAGTCGGGCTGGCCGGGGATGGCCTTGGCCGACTCGGCGGGACCGGAGACACCGGGGCTGAGTCGGGCCGGCCAGGGACGGCCTTGGCCGACTCGGCAGGACAGGGGACGCCGGGGCCGAGTCGGGCCGGCCAGGGACGGCCTTGGCCGACTCGGCGGGACAGGGGATGCCGGGGCCGAGTCGGGCCGGCCAGGGATGGCCTTGGCTGACTCGGCGGGACCGGAGACACCGGGGCCGAGTCGGGCCGGCCGGGGATGGCCTTGGCCGACTCGGCGGGACAGGGGACGTCGGGGCCGAGTCGGGCCGGCCGGGGATGGCCTTGGCCGACTCGGCGGGACAGGAGACGCCGGGGCCGAGTCGGGCCGGCCTGGGATGGCCTTGGCCGACTCGAAGGCCGACTCGGCGGGACAGGAGACGCCGGGGCCGAGTCAGGCCGGCCTGGGATGGCCTTGGCCGACTCGGCGGGACAGGAGACGCCGGGGCCGAGTCGGGCCGGCTTGAGATGGCCTTGGACGACTCGGCGGAACTGGGGACGCCGGGGCCAAGTCAGGCCGGCCGGGGATGGCCTTGGCCGACTCGGCGGACAGGGGACGCGGAGGAAGTGTTGGGGCCGAGCCGCTTAGAGAAGTAGGGGCCGCCTGGGAAGATGTCGGGGCCGCCTGGGAGTGCCGTGGCCGCCTGGCTTGGAGAGGCCAGGGCCGGCTAGGAACCGGGGCCGCCTAGCTTGGAGAGGCCGGCCTTGGCAGGTGTCGGCCTTTGATGTGCCGGCCTTGGGGGCCGGCGCTGGAGACGACGCTGGAGGCCATCGCTGGAGTCTATCGGCCTTTGGCCAGCGCTGGAGGCTGGCGCTGGAGGCCGGCGCTGGCGGCTGGCGCTAGAGTCTGTCGGCCTTTGGCCAGCGCTGGAGGCTGGCGCTGGAGGCCGACGCTGGAGGCCGTCACTGGAGTCTGTCGGCCTTTGGCCAGCGCTGGAGGCTGGCACTGGAGGCTAGCGCTGGCGGCTGGCGCTGGAGTCTGTCGGCCTTTGGCTAGCGCTGGAGGCTGGCGCTGGAGGTCGACGCTGAAGGCCATCGCTGGAGGCCGACGTTGGCGGATGGTGCTGGAGTCTGTCGGCCTTTGGCCAGCGCTGGAGGCTGGCGCTGGAGGCCGACGCTGAAGGCCGACGCTGGAGGCCATCGCTGGAGGCCGACGCTGCCGGCCGACGCTGGCGGCTGGCGCTGGAATCTGTCGGCCTTTGTTCAGCGCTGGAGGCTGGCGCTGGAGGCCGACGCTGAAGGCCATCGCTGGAGGCCGACGCTGGCGGCCGACGCTGGCGGCTGGCGCTGGAGTCTGTCGGCCTTTGGCCAGCGCTGGAGGCTGGCGCTGGAGGCCGACGCTGAAGGCCGACGCTGGAGGCCATCGCTGGAGGCCGACGCTGGCGGCTGGCGCTGGAGTCTGTCGGCCTTTGGGGCCGTCCAAAAAATTTTATTTTTCATGGGGTCAGCTGGCCCCATCAAATGCCCCCCACACTCCTTGAGCTTGCGTGCCCCGCATTGGCTAAGCGAAAGGAGTGTAGAACTTTTACCTTGACACCTTGCACCGCCTTGGATGGACGTCTGTGTGCCTTCTTCGGCTAGCTGAGGGCGGCTAGTAATCATTTCCCAACGCGGGGTCCGGGAGTGAACCCCGGAGGGTGACCTGAGAGCTGGGCGTCGTCAGGTTCCTTTGAACCGCCTCAGGGGTGTGGGACCGCTGCGAGGGGCGACTCAGCCGGGTACGGAGCCTTTAGGGTCTTAACCGACTCGGGGGCACCGCCGTGCCGGGGCCGAGTGGTGTCCAGTGAGCTCCTTTTGAACCAGCCTGGGGGTTTGTGTGCTGTCTAGGTGGCGACTCAGCCGAGTACGGAGCCTTTAGGGACTTAACCAACTCGGGGGCACCGCCATGCTGGGGCCGAGTGGTGTCCCGTGGGCCGCAATGCCAGTGAGCTCCTTTTGAATCATCCTGAGGGTTTGTGTGCCGTCTCGGTGGCGACTCAGCCGGGTATGGAGCCTTTAGGGACTTAACCAACTCGAGGGCACCGCCGTGCCGGGGCCGAGTGGTGTCCCATGGGCTGCGATGCTAGTGAGCTCCTTTTGAACCAGCCTGGGGTTTGTGTTCCGCCCAAATGGCGACTCAGCCGGATACGGAGCCTTTAGGGACTTAACCAACTCGGGGGCACCGCCGTGCCGGGGCCGAGTGGTGTCCCATGGGCCGCGATGCCAGTGAGCTCCTTTTGAACCAACCTAGGGGTTTGTGTGCCGCCCAGATGGCGACTCAGCCGGGTACGGAGCCTTTAGGGACTTAACCAACTCGGGGGCACCGTCGTGCCGGGGCCGAGTGGTGTCCCGTGGGCCACGATGTTAGTGAGCTCCTTTTGAACCAGCCTGGGGGTTGTGTGCCGCCCAGGTGGCGACTCAGCTGGGTGCGGAGCCTTTAGGGACTTAACCAACTCGGGGGCACCGCCGTGCTGGGGCCGAGTGGTGTCCCATGGGCCGCGATGCCAGTAAGCTCCTTTTGAGAGACTTGGCGCAAGGGAGGACAAACTGTGTCGTCAGAAAGGACCTTTTTTATTACTTATGCTTCTGGGAGTACATCATTGATAATATCGGCGGAGGTTGTCCGCAATCCAGGTACGTGGAATGGGCTTCCCATCAAGCTCTTCTAGTTTGTATGCCCCCCGGTGGAACGCCTCGGCGACACGGTAGGGACCTTCCCAGTTGGGGGATAGCTTGCCTCCCTCGGTAGGCTTTGATACCTCGGCCTTTCGTAGCACCAAGTCTCCGTGGCGAAAAACCTTGGGACGAACCCAGGCGTTGTAGTACTTAGCCGCTCGCTGGCGAAAGGTCACCATGTGCAGTCTCGCTCTGTCATGCGCCTCGTCGATGAAGTCTAGGTTGGCCCGAATCAGTGCGGAGTTGCCTTCCTCACTGAAGGACTCCACACGTGGACTGGGCAATCCGATCTCGATGGGGATGACGGCCTCGGATCCGAAGGAGAGGCTGAAAGGAGTTTCGCCCATTGGGGCTCTGGGCGTTGTGTGGTAAGCCCATATCACACTGGGGAGCTCTTCTACCCAGCGTCCTTTGGAGCCGTCTAGGCGAGTCCTGAGCCCTCTGAGGATGGTGCGGTTCATGACCTCAGCCTCCCCGTTGGTCTGGGGGTGGCCGACAGAGGTAAATCAGTGGTGAATGCCTAGCTCCTCGCAGAAGGATTTGAACGCCTCGTTGTTGAATTAGCGGCCGTTGTCCGTGACAAGGGTGTGAGGCAAGCCAAAGCGGCATATGGTCGACTTCCAGAAGAAAGCCTTAACTTTGCTCTCGGTGATTTTGGCCAACGCCTCGACCTCGACCCACTTGGTGAAGTAGTCGATGGCAACCAACAAGAATCTCCGTTGCCCTGAAGCTGGGGGGAACGGTCCAAGGATGTCCATTCCCTACTGGGCGAAGGGCCATGGAGCCGAGAGTGGGCTCAGCGGGGCAGGCGGCTGACGTTGGATGTGCGCGTGGCGCTGGTAGCTATCACACCTTTGAACTAGCTTGGCCGCGTCCTCCTTCATAGTGAGCCAGAAGTACCCCTGACGGAGAGCCTTCTGGGCTAAGGATCTGCCCTCTAGATGGTTCCTGCAAATGCCCTCGTGGATTTCTCTGAGGATGTAGTCGGCATCGGCGGGGCCCACGCACTTAAGCAACGGGTAGGAGAATGACCTTCTGTATAGGCGCCCGTCGAGGAGGATGAACTTGGAGGCCCTCCACTTGAGCAATCTGGCTTCGTTGCGGTCGTCAGGGAGGGTGCCGTCGGTGAGGTAGTGGACATAGGCTTCCATCCATGTAGGTTCCGGGGTGAGCGGGAGGACTTCCTCCCCCCCTCTATACTGGGCCTTTCTAGATATTCGATGTAGGTGTCCCTTGTCAAGCCGTTGGCGGAGGTAGCCAGTCGAGAGAGGACGTCGGCCTTTGCATTTTCGCTTCGGGGGACGTAACTGATGCTGAAGTAAGGCAGTGAGGAGGTCAAGAGTTGAACCTTTTTCAGATATTACGCCATAACGGGGTCGCGCGCCTCATACTCTCCATTGATTTGCCCGGAGACGAGTTGCGAGTCCGTGTAGGCTCTGAGGTGCTTTGCTCCAACCTCCTGGGCTAATCTTAACCCGGCCAGCAGGGCTTCGTACTCCGCCTGGTTGTTGGTGGCTTCAAAAAGAAATCTCAGGGCGCACTCGGTTCTTGCTCCTCCCGGCCCGGCAAGAATGAGGCCGGCGCCACTCCCTTGAGAATTCGATGCACCGTCCACATGGAGGATCCAGGTCTCTCCATCACCGTCCGGCTCGGGCCTGGGCTGCTCCCCAGGGACCTCCTTGAGATCTTCTTCCGCCCAAGTGCACTCGACCATGAAGTCGGCCAGGACTTGGGACTTCAAGGCCGGTCGTGCTTGGAAAGAGATGTCGAATTCCCCCAGCTTGATGGCCCATTTGGCGAGTCGACCCGAAGTATCCGGGCGGACCAGGATGGCTCGGAGAGGCTGATCCGTGAGCACCACGATAGGATGGGCTTGGAAATACAGGTGAAGACGCCGGGCAGAAACTATCAAGGCGAAAATGACTTTCTCCGTTTTGGAATACCTGACCTCGGCATCGTGCAGGACCTTGCTCACATAGTAGACTGGCCTTTGGGTTCCGTCAGCGTCAAGGCACACCAGGACTGAGCTGACGGCTTCTGAGGAGATGGCTAAGTAAAGGAAAAGACTCTCCCCATTTCTCGGCTTGGAGAGGAGCGGTGGGGAGGACAGGAACGCCTTTAAGCCATCAAAAGCTTCCTGGCAGTCGTCCGTCCACGCAAAACCGTTCACCTTCCGCAGGGCCTTGAAGAAAGGCAAACACCTCTCCGCCGATCTGGAGAGGAAACGACTCAGAGCCGCTATCCTCCCCGTTAGCCGTTGCACTTCCTTCTTGTTGGACGGTGGCCTCATGTCAAGTATGGCACTGATCTTCTCTGGGTTCGCCTCGATTCCACGCTGGGTCACCATAAAGCCCAGAAATTTACCTGCCGTGACCCCAAAAGCACACTTCTTAGGGTTCAGCTTGACTTGGAAGCGGCGGAGGTTATTAAAAGTTTCTTCCAGGTCGGAGATGTGGTCGGCGGCACGGGTGCTCTTCGTCAGCATGTCGTCCACGTAGACTTTCATGTTCCGGCTGAGTTGGTCCTGGAACACCTTGTTCATCAGCCGCTGATAGGTCGCTCCCGCATTCTTGAGGCCGAAAGGCATCACCTTGTAACAGTAAATGACTTTCTCTGTCACGAAGGAGGTGTGCTCCTCGTCGCCGGGGTCCATCCTTATCTGGTTATATCCGGAGAAGGCATCCATGAAGCTGAGAAGCTCATGACCAGAGGTGGAATCGACCAGCTGGTCAATTCTTGGCAAGGGAAAGCTGTCTTTTGGGCACGCCTTGTTGAGGTCAGTGAAGTCTATACATATCCTCCAGCTCCTGTTGCCTTGCGCACCATGACCACGTTGGCAGCCAGCTTGGGTAGTGCGCCTCCCGGATGTGGCTGGCGCTGATCAGCTTGTTGACTTCTTTGTCAATCGCCCTTTGTCGGTCGGGGGCAAAGCTCCTCTTCTTTTGACGGATTGGACGGTGGCGTGGGTCGATGTTGAGCTTGTGGGTGACGACTTCCGGAGGGATGCCGGGCATGTCAGATGCTGACCAGGCGAAGACGTCCGAGTTAGCCCATAGGAAAGCTAAGAGATGCTCCCGGTCTTCCAGAGGAAGGAGTCCGCCCACACGGACGGTCATTGCCGGGTCATCGTTGAGGGGGAAGGTCAGGAGGTGCTTGGCGGGCTCCCCTCCTTTGGCGGAATCTCTAGGGTCGGACGCTTCCAGGGCTGGGTCGGCCTCCAAAGGGCTTGACGCCGCATGATAGCAAGGTAAGAACGGGCTTGCCTCCCCGCGCATTTCTCCAACTCCCTCGCTGATAGGGAATTGCACCAGTAGATGTCGGGTGGAGATAACCGTGTCCAAAAGATTTAGGCCGGGACGCCCAAGAATGGCGTTGTATGCCAAAGGAACCCTCATGACTAGGAATTTCATGATGATCACGGTGCTTTGGCATGGCGGGGTTCCGGCCATCACGGGCAAGGATATTTCACCCTCGACCCTCACAGAATCTCTGATGAATCCGACTAGCGGGGTCGCCACGGGCTGGAGGGAGTCAATAGATAAACCCATCCGAACAAAGGCGTCGTAAGTAAGGATGTCAGCTGAGCTGCCATTCAACTAAAATCCTTTTTACAGGGTGTTTGGCGATCGTCATAGCGACGACTACGCCTTCATTGTTTACATTCTCCATTACAGCCGTCTCCCCCGGGGCATTACATTATTTGGAGCATCCTCCCCCCTCGGCCGCTTGGATGCAGAGGCTGACCCCCAGGACACCATCCCGACGGTCCGCTCCGTGGGGGTGTTGTCGACGGCGGCTTGAGCTGGTGGAGGCCCCATGATGGCCGGCAGCGGCTGTGGCATCTTCTGGACGTACTTGCCGAGGTAGCCTCGTTGGATGAGCTCCTCGATGGCCCGTTTCAAACTGTAGCAGCTGTCGGTGTCGTGGCCGTAGTCCCGATGGAATCGACAGTAGCGGCTTCTGTCGCGGGATACACCCTTCTTCATGGGGGGAGGACGTTGAAGGTAGGGCTCGCCCTCGATCTCCATCAGGATGTGGGATCGAGGGCAAGGAGAGGAGTGAGCTTACCCTCGTCGGGGACAGGGCTTCGGCGCCTGTTGTCGGACCAGCGAGGTGGGTCGGATCGGCGATGTTGAGGAGGTTCGCTCGGCTCAGGGCGAGCGGATTTGTGGCTGGAGCCCTTCGAAGACTCCCGGAGTGAGGTCGGCTTCATCTGCCGGATGTACTTCTGGGTCCAGAGGAGGAGGTCAGAGTAAGAGCTCGGGGGCTTCTTGTCCAAGGAGAAGGTGAAGTGGGACGGAAGGAGTCCCCGCTTCAGCGCCAGGGTAGCCACCGCATCATCGAGATGGTAGACCTCGAGGGCGGCGGTTTTGAATCGGGACACAAAGTCCCGCAGGGACTCTCCTTCCTTCTGGCGGACGGAGAAGAGGCTGTCCGCCACTCTCGGATTTGGCGGCAGGCGTCAAAGTGGGCCAGGAATGCCCTCTCCAGCTCCCGGAAGGAGTCTATGCTGTGGGGGGACAGGCGTGAATGCCACGCACGGGCGGCCTTCCGCAAGGTTGCAGGGAAGGCCTTGCAGAGAAGGGCGTCTGAGGCACCCTGGACTTGCATCATGGCCTTGTAACTCTTGAGGTGGTGAGAGGGTCGGTCGTACCGTCGTACGGGTCCACCTGAGGGAAGCGAAACCTGGAGGGGACCGGTTCCTCCAGTATGCGGGGGTGTAAGGAGGACGAGTGTCAAACTCTTCCTCGGCTGGTGGTTTATCTTCCTGGCAGCTTGTCGAGGCACCGGTTGTACTCCTCCAGGCGTTCCTCCACCTGGCGGTTGATCGTCGGAGCCCTCCGGGATGGCTCGGAGGAAGAAGAAGAAGAGGAAGTAGAAGATGGAGACGGAAGTCGGGACTTCCGCCTGGGTTCCTCGTGATGATGTGGCTTGGGAGGAAGCTCGCTGGGGCCATGGCCAGGGACCGTGGCCGCTTGGAGGGCTCGCGGCGAGGCTTCCTGGGGGAAGCTTGACGTCGACCGGTCCCCCGGGGGGAGCCTCCTCCCCCGACTGCTGGCTGGCGGGGGAGCAGTCTGGTGTTGGGTGGCCATGGATGCTGCTGCTGGAGCCCGTGGACCATGGCGGTGAGATTTTGAACTTGCTGGGAGAGGGTTTCCAGCCGCTCCGCTGTTTGGACAGCGGTGTCCGGCGGCGGGCCGGCAACCGGAGGGCTGGTAGCAGGGGGATTGGCCTCCTGCTGTCTAGTTGGGGGGGAGCCCTTCCGGGCAGCTGATGGAGGCGTCCTGGCTCGTGTCACCACCATGGCTTCTAGGAGAAGAGAGGGGATGGAAGATGTAGCTCAGGGAAGACGTTTGCTACTTTTTCTTATGCACCTCCCCCTACCTGGTGCGCCAATCTGATGACGCTCGATCACCCCTCCTGGACGTCAGGGAACGGAGGCTCTTCTTCTTCACCGGGTTGCCTGCAAAGAAGTCCCAAGACCGGAGAGGGTTCTCCGGTGGGACCCTCCGACGCCCAAGTTAGTGACAGAGGTCACATAGAGAAGGAGCTCGAGAGAGCTCTTGAGGAGGGAGAGGTCTCAGAAGGATCTGGTAGTTCCTTGAGAGTTAGGGCATCGAGTGCGTAAAAAATTGCGTTACCTGGTTTTCGACGTAACTTACCCTTTTATAGGGGTTGACGCTGGCACCATCACGTGGGTTTTCGTGAAGTCAAAAGGTCTACTGAGCCGTTGCATGAATCTGGGCTGGTTGGTGGGTTTGTCCCATCAGCAGCTGGGCTGTTGGGCGGCACACGTCAGAGAGGTGGTTTTTTGAACCGCTGGGGCTGATCTGGTGGGAACCGGAGGGTTCTTATCAGGGCCGAGCTGGGTCGACCTGAGATGGCCGGGGCCAATCCAGCCGGCAAGGCAGTGCCGGGAGGGGCCGAATCGATGGACTTGGAGACGACGGGGCCGAGTCGGGCCGGCCGGGGATGGCCTTGGCCGACTCGGCGGGATCGGAGACACCGGGGCCGAGTCGGGCCGGCCAGGGATGGCCTTGGCCGACTCGGCGGGACAGGGGACGTCGGGGCCGAGTCGGGCCGGCCAGGGATGGCCTTGGCCGACTCGGCGGGACCGGAGACACCGGGGCCGAGTCGGGCCGGCCGGGATGGCCTTGGCCGACTCAGCGGGACAGGGGATGTCGGGGCCGAGTTGGGCCGGCCGGGGATGGCCTTGGCCGACTCGGCGGGACAGGAGATGCCGGGGCCGAGTCGGGCCGGCCTGAGATGGCCTTGGCCGACTCGGCGGGACAGGAGACGCCGGGGCTGAGTCGGGCCGGCCGGGATGGCCTTGGCCGACTCGTCGGGACAGGAGACGCCGGAGCCGAGTTGAGCCGGCCTGGGATGGCCTTGGCCGACTCGGTGGAACTGGGGACGCCGGGGCCGAGTCGGGCCGGCCAGGGATGGCCTTGGCCGACTCGGCGGGACAGGGGACGCGGAGGAAGTGTCGGGGCCGAGCCGCTTAGAGAAGTAGTGGTCGCCTGGGAAGATGCCGGGGCCGCCTGGGAGGTGCCGTGGCCGCCTGGCTTGGAGAGGCCGGGGCCGGCTAGGAACCGGGGCCGCCTAGCTTGGAGAGGCCTACCTTGGCAGGTGTCGGCCTTTGATGCCGGCCTTGGGGGCCGGCGCTGGAGCCGACGCTGGAGGCCGTCGCTGGAGTCTGTCGGCCTTTGGCCAGCGCTGGAGGCTGGCGCTGGAGTCTGTCGGCCTTTGGCCAGCGCTGGAGGTGGCGCTGGAGGCCGACGCTGGAGGCCGTCGCTGGAGTCTATCGGCCTTTGGCCAGCGCTGGAGGCTAGCGCTGGAGGCCGGCGCTGGCGGCTGGTGCTGGAGTCTGTCGGCCTTTGGCCAGTGCTGGAGGCTGGCGCTGGAGGCCGACGCTGAAGGCCATCGCTGGAGGCCGACGCTGGCGGCTGGCGCTGGAGCCTGTCGGCCTTTGGCCAGCGCTGGAGGCTGGCGCTGGAGGCCGACGCTGAAGGCCGACGCTGGAGGCCATCGCTGGAGGCCGACGCTGGCGGCCGACGCTGGCGGCTGGCGCTGGAGTCTGTCGGCCTTTGGCCAGCGCTGGAGGCTGGCGCTGGAGGCCGACGTTGAAGGCCATCGCTGGAGGCCGACGCTGGCGGCCGATGCTGGCGACTGGCGCTGGAGTCTGTTGGCCTTTGGCCAGCGCTGGAGGCCGACGCTGGAGGCCATCACTGGAGGCCGACGCTAGCGGCTGGCGCTGAGTCTATCGGCCTTTGGGGCCGTCCAAAAAATTTTATTTTCATGAGGTCAGCTGGCCCCATCAACATTCATAAGAATTCAATGGTTTGTTTGTAATATTCTATCCCATATATTTGCTCAATATAAATTTTCTTTTTTGGATTAAATGACAGATTTAAAGACCTACAAAAGTAATTTCCTGTACAAAAAACTCTAGATTAATCCATGCCAAATTTATAGGAAAAGCTTTAGTCCAAAAAATTGTATGATCCAAGTTGATTGCAATATGTGCCAAGTAGTTTGCTGCTTGGTTGCCCTCCCTTAAAATATGCTTACAACAGATTTACCCTAAATGCCATGATAAATTTGAACTTTTTGAGATGAGGATTAGATTAATTTAAAATATCTGACTCCAAGCCCCCAACCATAATATTACTGTAGCAAAGTCACCTTGACCCCTCCAATGATAATCCCAAATGTGTTTAACAATTCGATGGCTTTAGATGCCTCCAACTATGCAGCTATTAACTCAAGGTTAGGGACTAACAAGACTTTAACAATTCGATGGCTTTAGATGCCTCAAACTATGCAGCTATTAACTCAAGGTTAGGGACTAACAAGACTTTTAGTGGAATTACTATAGTATATATATAGTATTTTGTCTAATTAATTTTGAATAAGAAATCCAACTTCTGCATCAGTGGGATTCACAGGCCCATTAAATTTGACTTTAATATGACTTAGGTGTGGGGGTTGCCAAGAGATCAAAGTTAGATTCCTTAATCGGCAAGTGAGAACAATCCCAGTTTCTAGTATCATTCAAAAATTTTTATTTTAGAATCTAGTTTGTTGACTCAGAGCACTATGAACAACTCCAAGCAGGCTAAATCTCTAATGGTATATGAGAGAAAGCCATACCATATGCTCAATCTCCAACTCAGAGCATTGTGAACAACTTTATGGAATCGTTGGTATGGTGGATGGATCAAATGTGCTCAATATTCTCTCATAAGGCCTCAGGTAGTTTTTGAACTTTCATAATGGAGGAAAAGATGGTCCAAATTTTCGCTATCTTAATTACACCTTATACAATGTGATTGAATGGATGGAATTTTGAAGGATAAAAGAGTACTAGTTAATAAGCCTTCATAAAGTACTTCCAAATGAAGTATAGATGTAACAACCCGGGCCCACGGGCCCCTTCGTTACAAGAAAGCAAGACGGACAAGGTCCACACCAACTTGAGCCATCACAGCCCAAAAAGGATCCAATTGGTGCCTTGTCCTTCTTACTTTACTACATATAAACCATTTAACCAACTCCCAATTATCCGATGTGGGACAATTGGGAGGGGCATCACAATCTACCCCCCTTAACAGAGGTGACGTCCTCATCGCCAGGGGTAATTGATCACAACCACCAGGCAGACATGATTCTAGAGGTGCCCCCCACAGGTTCAGAGGTGGCTCCCATCCTCCATAGATGTAGCACTTTGTCCTGTGTGGCACTTAGCTCATGCACTTCCGACTGATGCGAGGCTCTGATACCATATAGTAACAACCCGGGCCCACGGGTCCGCTTCGTTACAAAAAAGCAAGACGGACAAGGTCCACACCAACTTGGGCCACCACAGCCCAAAAAGGGATCCAATTGGTGCCTTATCCTTCTTACTTTACTACATAAACCACTTAACCAACTCCTAATTATCCGATATGGGCAATTGGGAGGGACATCATAATAGGTCAAGGTTAAGGTCTGATTTTTCACTCTTGATAACATGACCTATTTGTATAGATAGAGCTTGAACGTTGATTTCTAGAGACCTTCCAGATTTCCAACCTAGATTTATAGTTTGATTTCACACATAATCTATCTTCATGATTTGACCCATAGTTGGAATTGTAATAATCTCATCCAAAGTTCTTTTGTGGAAGAAAAGATTTAATAGATTCACATTCCAACTTCCATTAATATCTAATAAGCCACTAACTAGAGAAAAATCTCCTATTGTTGCAGAATTAAAATCAATAGTCAACTGCTAAAGGAATGGTCAAAATCGAAGCTTGAGAGATGATGTTTATTCTACTTCCATTTTTAATAGACTAGATAAAACCTCACGATATAAGAGAAGATACCCAATGTAATTCTGTCTAAATGCTAGATGCATGTCTCCATGGGTTATGCTCAACCCAACTCTCTTGAAATAATATTTTGCACACAAAATCTTGAAAAGTAAGTAGTCAAAGCAAAGCACAATCTTACCTATAGTCTTGGATAGGAGCATTGACCACCACTTTCATATATTTGGAATGCCAAAATCTCTATAATCTTTAGGTTTACAATTAAGTTTCCATAAAATAACATGAATCGTTCACTTATTATTGTCATTGTCCCATAAGAAGTTTCTAATAGTTATGGATGGCAAAATTGAACACGATATGCGAATGACTCAAACCTAATATGAAAAAAGTGAGTTCAAATTGACCTTAAGTGGGTTCATATCATAAATATACTGACATGATTATGACATAAAATAATCATGTCATGTCACAAATTGACCTACCAACTTGAAACTAACTCATTTAGGACTCATTTAGTTGATAATATATTAAGTAGGTCAAATAGTGTCTATTCATGTTGAATAAGTTGTGTCATGTTACTCTAATAGAATTTGTTTATTAAATGAGTTTGAATATTATGTCATGTTACCTATGTAATAATCATGTCATATTTATATTTAGATTTTTGACATGATTAATCAATCATATTGTATTCATGTCAGTCCATATACTATTATAACTTAGCATCGATACGATATGAGTGAGATATGAAAATATAAGTTGCCACCCTACTAATAGTCCTTTCAAACTAGTGGAAGAAACTTGAGGAATAACCATGTTGGATAAGATATGCATAGGCATAGAATACACAATTAATTTAATTAGGATATATCTACTAGCAAATGAGAAAGATTTTCACTTCCAAGCATTTAGTTCAGAGTTAATTTTATTTTTTCATGGCTAATTGTCCTTCCTATTTAGTCTCTTGCTTTTAAGAGATGCACTAAAATAGTTTCCTAAGCAATCAACCTTCTTAATGTCTAATATATCCATTAAAATAGCTATTGTAGGTGAAGGGGTTTTGGTGTTAATTAATAACGCCATATACTTATCTAAATTCATAGCTTTGCAAGATTGGGAGAAATACCTTTGAATAACCTCCTTGAAAGCTTTATAATCATTTGTCTTAGCTTTGGAAAAGAGTAAGCAGTTATTTGCAAAGAGAAAACAGCTAATAAAAGGACTTTTTTATTAGGTTTAAAAATCAAGAATCTTCCTCTTTTTCGTCGCTTCATTTAAGCCTCTAATCAGTATTTCAATGTAAAGAATGAACATGTGTAGAGAGAGAGGCAACCTTGTGGTAATGCTTGCCTTGATTGAAAGAAATCTATAGGTAAGCCATTAATTAAGATTACATAGGATAGTGACCGAATAAAACTTTTGATCTATTCAATCAATCATTTTCTTGAGGAATTTTAAGCTTGAAGGACCTGCATTAAATAATTCTAGTTGATTTTGTCATAAGATCTCTCCATGTTAAATTTGATAGCCATCTGGGGATGTTTAGCAGATTTTTGTGAAGAAAATATATAACTTCCTAGCCTAGAATGATATTATCAGAGATACTATGTTTCTCGATAAAAGCTCCTTGTTCCTCTGAAATTAATTAAGAAAAAACTTTATGGAAGTGAAGGGTTAAAATATTTGCAACTAGTTTATAAATTATATTGCACAAATTTATAGGTCTATAATGGAAAGGCAAATTGAGGTTTATGCACTTAGAAATTAGACCAATGAAAATAGCTTTCTAGGCTCAAGGCATATCTTCATCCTGAAAAAATCATTTAATTGCTTGAAATGCATCCTTTGCAATAATACTCCAATACTTTTAAAAAAAGTTGAAAAGAAATTCAAGGCTAGATGCTTTATTAGGAGCTACTATTGGAGTGCATATATAATCTCTCCTAGGTAACCTTCTGTTTAAGAATTCTTCTATCGCTATCTTCCAATACTTTCCTCGCCTCTAGCATAGAAATATTATCAGCTTGCACTAGTACACCATCTACTTTCAAAAAATCCTTTAAACTCATATTTTATCAAATCATCTATCTCTAGTCTCTCCTGCTATCTTTTATTTGGGAAATAAAATTCTATCTCCTTCTCATAATAGTTGTTTTATACAAGAATTTGTAATTTTGATCCCTCACTATTAAGCATTGTAATTTAGATTTCTGTAGCCATAAGGTTTCTTATCTTTTAGGTAGTTTATAATAAATAGATATTTTGATTCTTAATAGCTACATATCACCATGATAAAGGTCTCCTTCCTCTTTTTTTTTCTAATACAAAGCTTCTATTTCATCCTTCAGATTACTAGCTTGTTGAAAGATATTACTTATTGACTTGGCATAGTTTTCAATGCTTTTTTGTATTCTAAAGGTACTTCGTAATCTATTCCATGCTGGTCCTAAATATTAGAGAATTAACCATAATTCTAGGATAGTTTTCTATCTTTGCATAACTTTTCTTTAAATTTTAAATTCTAGCCATTATTAGAGAATTAACCATAATTCTAGGATAGTTTTCTATTTTTGTATACCCAATTTGTGTATATATATTCACTCCTAATCAATAAAAAAGTAAAGCCATTGTTTCTCAATATTCTTTTTTTATTTCAATATGGTATGAGAGCCTAATCTTCTTGGGTATAGTTTTTTTTTTTCAATGGCTTCCGATGCGATCTTCTCCTCCACCAATGATTCTATTACCAATCCACAATAACCAGACCCTACAAATATGTTTTCTTCTCATGATCAATGTCAACCCAAACCTTATTTGGGTCGTTGTCAAGCATGCGGCATTCAAGGACATACTGCCAAACGATGCCCGATGTTTTGACTTATCATTAATCAACAATCCTTGGCACCTTACCCTTAAGGTTCTCATGGATATCGCCCCTCCACATCCTAGCAATCACGAGCCAATCATGCTGTTCTCGGTAACAACACTGCATAAGCCAATCATGCTGCTCTCGGCAACAACACTGCTCCTACTTGGCTGCTGGATAGTGGAGCATCTCACCACGTTGAATCTAACTTGAGCAATCTTTCTCTTCATAGCCCGTATCAAGGATCTGATGATAACATGATCGGCGATAGATCCGCTCTTCACATCACCCATACTGGTTCTACCATCATACCTACTTTCTTTCACTCTTTTAATTTACAAAACGTCCTTTGTGTCCCTTCCATGAAAAAGAACCTACTTTTGATTTATCAATTTTGCACTAATAATCATGTTTCTATTGAGTTCTCACCCTCTACCTTTCAGATGAAGGATTTAAATATGGGGGCAATCCTTGTGATGGATGAACCTAAGGATAGCGTATATGAGTGGCCGACTATATCCCCTTCAGTTATCTCTTCTTCATTCCTTTCAGTTATCTTTTCTCCATCCCCTTCAGTTACCTCTTCTTCGTTGCTTGCATTTTTTAGTGTCAAGACCACTTCGTCCGAGTGGCACTCTAAACTAGGTCATCCATCATTCAGTATTATGAAAAATATTATTTTCAAGTTTTCTTTACCATTGTCTAGCCCGTTATCCTCTTTCACACATTGCAATGCCTGTTCATGTAATAAAAGTCATAAAATTCCTTTTTCTTTTTCTACCTTAACCTCTTCCATCTGCTTGAACTTCTCTTTTCTGATGTATGGACCTGTTCTGTTTATTCTATTGATGGTTTTCAGTACTAAGTTATTTTTGTTGATCATTATACACGGTATATTTAGTATTATCACTTAAACGAAAATCTCATGTGTATGATGTCTTTGTGCGCTTCAAGGCATTAGTCGAAAACCAATTTAAATACCGAATTATTACTCTCTATTCATATAATGGTGACGAATATCAAGCCCTTGATAGTTTTCTCTTCACCAATGGTATATCCCATCTTACTACACCACCCCATACACCAGAACACAATGGTCTTTCCGAACAATGTCATCGCCATATTATTGAAACTGATCTCTCTCTTCTTACTCATGCATCGATACCTCTAACTTATTGGACTTATGCCTTTGCCACTATTGTATATCTCATCAACCGTATACCCACACCCACACTACATCTTTTATCTCCTTTTGAAAAACTCTTTGAGTCTCAAGTCTCAACCTAACTACACTAAACTTCTGGTGTTTGATTGCTTATATTATCAGTGGCTTCGTTCTTATACCAAACATAAACTTGAATCTCGTTCCACTCCATGTATTTTTTTTTTGTTACTCTTCAACGTAAAGTGCCTATATCTGTCTTGATCTGTCCACTTCTAAAACATATATTTCTCATCATGTCAAATTTCTTGAAAATTTTTTCCCTTTACCACTCACCTATCCCATCTAGATCATCCTACCCCAGAGATCATTTTCAAACGGCTTTCCCCTATCCAATTTCTACCCCTTCAAGTGGCTCACTCAATACGCCTCCACAAAGGGATTCTCGTGTCAACATCCGGCATAAAACATCCAAACTGTTGACTGCCCCTCCTCACCAATTGACTATCGTTCTCTGTCCATAAACCTCCTTTACTCGAACATAGTTTAGTTGATTGGCAAGCAACCATAGTTGACTGTTTACCAATAGAGCCACACAATTCTAAGACCTCTTCTGCTTCAATCATAGCTTAAAATTCCCATCAAAATACCCATCCCATGACCACTAGAGCAAAAAACAACATCCACAAGCTCTAACCAAAATGAATCTCACTGTTATCCTTTCTTAACCATCAAACATTGAGCCTCATACTGTTAACCAAGCCCTAAAAGATCCCAAATGGAGACAAGCTATGAATGATAAATTTGATGCTCTTGTTTGGAATGAAACCTGGGAGCTTGTTCCATCTTCTTCTCTACATAATCTTGTTGGATGTAAGTGGGTTTTTTGTATTAAATAGTTTTCTGATGGTTCTACTGAAAGGTACAAAGCTAGATTAGTTATAAAAGGCTTTCATCAGCGACCTGGAGTGGATTATCACAACACCTTTAGTCCGGTTATCAAGCTGACAACAATACGCCTTGTTCTAAGCCTGACAATCAGTATAGGTTGGCAGTTGCGACAGTTGGATGTTAATAATGCCTTTCTTCAAGGCCATCTTTCTGAACATGTCTACATGGCCCAACCTTCGAAATTTATTGATAGAGACAATCCAACACATGTATGCAAATTAAAGAAGGCTATATATGGACTCAAGCAGGCCCCATGAGCTTGGTACCTTAAACTTCGCCGGTTTCTCATTGAGTCTGGGTTCACAAACTCTCATGCAGACACTTCTCTCTTTATTCTTCACTCCGATGATATTACTATATATCTACTTGTTTATGTGGATGACATTATTATCACAGGTACCAACACTGATATTATTCAATGCTACATCGACCTTCTAGCACAAAGATTTTTAATCAAGGATCTTGGTATTTTGTCTTATTTTCTCGGCATTGAGATTCTCACCACATCTGGTCTATTGCTTACTCAAAAGCGCTACATCACTGATCTTCTTGCCTGGACAAAAATGTTTGGTGCAAAACTTGTTGCTACACCACTTGCTACATATAAAAATCTCACACTTCATTTAGGAACAGCTTTGATTGACTACACAGAATATAGAATAATTATTGGCAGTATATAATATCTTTGCCTTACTTGCCCAGACATTGCATATGCTGTTAACAAGATTTCTTAGTTCATGCATTGCCCAACATCTGAACATTGGAATGCTGCAAAACGACTACTTCGATATCTATGTGGCATATTAACTCATGAATTATTTCTTCATAAGAAAAACCCACTTTCACTTCATGCCTTCTCAGATGTAGATTGGGCTGGCAACAAAGATGATTATACCTCTACGAGTGCCTATATTGTCTATCTTGGTTATCATCCTATTTTTTGGTCATCCAAGAAATAGCGTACAGTTGCTCGATCATCCACAGAAGCTGAGTATCAATCAGTTGCTGCCACTACTTCAGAAATCAATTACATTGTTTCCTTCTCATAGAGCTTGAGGTCATCATTTCTACACAACCTGTTATCTATTGTAACAATGTTGGTGCCACCTATCTCTGTTCTAATCTGGTCTTCATTCGTACATGAAATATATGACAATTGACTATCACTTTATTCGGGATCAAGTTCAATCAGGTGCTCTTCGTGTTACTCATATTTCTCAGCAGATCTACTTGCCGATGCTCTTACCAAACCGCTTCCACGAAGCCGCTTCCAAGAATTATGGGTCAAGATTGGCATCTCCTCCGGAGCTCCATCTTGAGAGGGCATATTAGAGAATTAACCATAATTATAGGATAGTTTCCTATTTTTGTACAACTTTTCTTTAAATTTTAAATTCTAGCATTATTAGAGAATTAATCATAATTTTAGGATAGTTTTCTATCTTTGCATAGCTTTCCTTTAAATTTTAAATTTTAGCCATTATTGAAAAATTAACCATAATTCTAGGATAGTTTTTTTTTTTGTATACCCAATTTTATGTATATATATATTCCTAATCAATGAAAAAGTGAAGCCATTATTTCCTAATATTCTTCTCTCTATTTTAACACCAAACATTTAAAATTTTCAAGCAACATTTATAATTTCCCAAGATTCATCATAATCTATCCAAAAAATCTCAAAATCTGAATTGTCTGCATCACCTTGATTTGGCTTAGTTGTGATTGGTAGAGGGTAACGATTTGACCCAATTTTGGGTAAATGTTTGTCTTTAGTAGACAAGACATATTGATCTAAGTTTTATTGGCCAAAGCTCAGTCAAGATGTTCTTAAATATGAGCTACCTTCTCTATTATTACACTAACTGAATTGCAACCCTAAAAGTTTAAGATCAAATATTGACATATCCTATATTAATTCTCTAAAATCTGTGCTCTCCTAGTTATCAGTAAAAGGCTTACCACCACTTTTCTCCTCCTTATATAAGATAAAATTAAGATCACCTACTTGTTCCAATTCATACCATACTTGTTTCTAAATACTTTGATAAATACTAACATAGACAGCTATCAAAATCCATTAATTTGATGCATCTATAGAAACAACACCATAAATGCATCGATTCAAAGCATGTACCAATTGATATTCCTGATATCTTTCCTCTATATAGTAATGATGCTACTCGATAGAATAACAAAATCAATGACTTCATATATTAGGATGAACCTAACTTATTTTAAAATTTATTAATGGCAAAGCCAGATGTTCTACTTTTGAGAAGTACATAGGTATGACTTCATGAATCATAAAAAGATGCTTGTAGTTTACCAAGGAGGTTGTTTTCCTAACCCTTCAATAGTTCCATGTCAAAATGTTAAGCATAATTTAAATCAAAAGTAGGGGTACCTCCATAACTTATTTCTACTAAAGGATCAATAATGTGCTTATCTTGCAATAACATGCTAAATCCAAATCTACTCCCTACTTGATTTTCAGAAAATTAGGAACTTGTAGACTGAAATGTGAAGTGCCATTCTTTGATCAGCTTGTATCCAATCCCTAAGTACCATTGAACTTCCCCATCAAGCCTGAGTCTATTGACCTTTCCTCGTCTAGCCTAGCCTTAAAGGTTGTAGCATTCAAACCATCGACATTCTCTCCCATCTCGACTATGCGAGCTTTTTTGCTACTCCAAAGGATTTATTATGTCTCCTATTGGTCGATGCCAAACACCAAATACCCAAGCTTTAAATTGCAGCTCTAGGCCAAAGCTTGCTCTCCCATGGCTTGGAGCTTGAGTTCCTCTCCAGCTACACTAGTTTTTCCTAGGATTCCAGAGAACCAGAGCATGCTCCAAGAACTAGATTACCTAATGCCATTGTTCCATTTTGTGGTCCATTATTTCCTCTACTGAGGTTCTCTTCACCATTCTTGGTAAGCATTTTCTTATATTGTTTAGATTTTGCTACTATTTCCTTGATTAGGCTTGGTATGCCCTTATAATCTAAAATATTTTAGGACCGTAGCACTAGTAACTCTAGGCATTTGGAGTGCATTGATGACTCTAACTATCTCTTTCTGATCTTCGATAGCCCATAATGATTCGCTAGTTAATAAAGCTTTTCCTTTCTTATCCATTATGGATGAAACTCTTGTTTGAAATTCAAAATAATTATAATTAGCACCGAGTCCTCTTACATTCCATCTATTTCAATTTTCTTTTTCTTTTCTACCTGAATCAATAAGCTAAAGTAGAAAGTATTGGAAGTGGAGTTTAGAGACTTCTAGTCATTTTTTATCTTTGCTATAATCGTAAAAATCATAAACTACTTTTTTGGTCAACGATGTTTCTAATAATTGTTACCATGTCAGGTTAAGATTGGGTCATTTCACTAACTTGCATAGGCCTCAGGCTCATATTGAGTCACTAAAATAAAATGAGCGAACTCAATTTTTTTCTTTGTACCATTGTTATTCTTTCCTTTTGCATCCCTCCATTGCCTTCATGCATTAAACCATGCCCCATAGAGTCATTCGCCATTTCTTTCCGCATTTGCATGGGTGCTTGAATCAATCTTCTCGCTTAAGGAAGGATGTTGACGTAAGTTTTCTACCTCAAGCTATATGACATTTGATTTTGTTTAAAAAAGCATTCTAACACACCATATGCAATGCATCCATGATCGAAGCAGTATAATGAGATACCCTCATAGGTCAAGCCTGTCAGACCTACTCTTTACCATCAATTAAAGTCAACTTCAACAACAAGAGGATCCTTCAAATCCACCAAAACATAGTCTCATACCAAGTTTTGGAGTTGCAAACTCTAGATCAAGTTATTCAATAAGAGGTGTTTCCCTACCACCACTACAATTTCAATTATTTTACTTTTGGACCAGAATTTCATTGGTAATTTCGTAATCCTTATCCATGATGTTGCTTTTTTGATTGGATGTATTGATGCTTTGAAGTTAGATCGCCATGATTCTAGCACAAACTATCTGATCAACCAACCATGGGCTTCTATGGTCATTTTTGCAAGGTCATCTTTATATTGGAATCAAATGGCAAAATGATTTCCACCAACTAGAAAGACTTGAAATCCCCCAACAATTTCCACTTCTCCTTTAGAGATATAGCCAAATGTTTGAGTCCTAATTGTCTCCCTAAGGTATGACCAATTAAGTTCAACCACCTTTTGGATCTTGTTTATCTTTGATTTCTTGAGTAGAAAAACTCATAATGCAATTGAACTGTTATTCTCAGAGACTTAATCTCCTCTTCAGAGATTCCACCCGTCTCTTAGCACAAGGATGAACTTTGTGCTATTGATACCGAGGAGCACCGTAGCGCTCCAATACTTCTTTTCTTTTCATAGGTGACTACCTCATATAACAGGGATCCTTTGACACCACATCGAATGATTCTTTATAGAAGTGTTATAATGCAGAACTCAATGTCCCTCCATATCTTGATATAATTATTAAATGATATGCAAATGCAATTTCTTTGATAACCTTAAGAAACCAACTTGTTATTAATGAAAAGTCTTAAAAGGCATTTAATAACCCAAATAGGATCTCCATGGTAATCTTAAATCACTAGCAATCCTTAAACCTTGATGACATGATCTTTGATTATTTAAGATCATCATATTTAGTATAATATATGTTAGTGATTAGAGATCCTCAGAGATCTAAGATAATCATGTCTAATATACTATAGGAATCTTTGATTATGATCATAAAATATCAAATTACCCCTAAATCCATTATTGCATCATATTGACTCTGCTGCTCATACGATAACAATCTTTTAGTGTGCACTGATTATCCCCTAATGGCAAGAAACCACCTAGCAACTCCTTTGTTGAGATCTTCCCATCGATGTTGATGCTGAACATGGAGAAGACCTCCTTGAGCATGGCCACTACTGGCAGCTTGATCACAGACCCGGTCATCCCAAACTCCTCTAAGTTGATGCACATGTCCCATCGTGGTCCCCTTTGCCACCATCAACATTGTCTCCTCTTTCATGGGTGAACTATGCAGCTAAGTCAGCGAAGGGTGGCCTTGAGCTTTTGCTACGTGATATTGCTTTTGTGGTTGTGGTTGAAGAAGATGAAGAGATCATAGATGGAGGAGTTAGGGGAGAGGAGTCAGACGTTGTTAGATCGATTAGTGAAGGGTGGTTCCCAACCGAGTGAAAGTTGGGGGAGCCAGAGAGGATAGAGTGGGGTGTACAGTGGAGGTGGAAAAATGTATAGTCATTAGAGGAGAGAGTGATGGTGGACGTGAATGAGGTATCATTATGAGTGATCTAATAGCTCTCTTTCTTCAAGCATGATATAGGAGGAAATTTTATCCAAAATAATTATTATGGAATTACCATCTTATGGTGATTCTGAATACCTATCCTTAGAGATACAATTGCATTAATTGGATGGATTGGTGATATTCGAGATGAGAGTGATTTACGATCACCACCATATAAGATTATCAAGATGTAATTAAATACCATGATCTCATCATCTTTACCCACATCATCAATGATTTTGAATGAATCACCCAATACCAAATGCCCTCTCAAAGTTTCCAAATTGTATTTTTTTTTTTTTGTTACAAGCGGGCAATCACACCACTCTGGGATGAGTCAAACCCGAATTATCAGAATACATAATTTGCTCCAAAATAATCGGGTAGGGTTCACCAAGATGCCATTTTCACTGACAAGAATAGCGAGCTACAGCCGAGGCAACCCAATCTGCTGCAGCATTGGCTTCCCTGTAGACATGACGGATCAAGGAAGCAGAAGTAGACTGTAGAGCAGCCCAAATATCACTGATTTGGGGGTTATAGGAAGAACAGATATCAACATCACGTCTAATCCAGTGAATGATAGAAAGAGAGTCTCCCTCGACAACCACCCGATGAGAATGCAGAGTGCGAACAGCGTAGGTAATGCCAGCCCAAGCAGCCTGCAACTCAGCCATAGGAACCAAAATATCGAGAGAGCTATATCCACCAGCCGTAAGCAGCTCTCCCTCAGGCCCCCTAATAATAAACCCAGATCCAGCGATGCGGCCCGTCACAGTACCATCAAAATTTACTTTGACATAACCCGGGGGTAGGGGCTCCCAAGCGATAAAGATCATAGAATGGTGCGCTGCCGAAGCAGCAGGAGAATCCCAGAGGCACGGTCTGTCAGAGTGACTATCCAAATCAGAGCGAAGGTACTCTGTAGAAAGAAAGCCAGCAGTGCGGATAATGGTCTGAGACGAGATCATTTCATCAGCAAAAACAATCTGGTTGCGGGTCAGCCATATACACTAAAAAAATACCCTGAGAGCGACTACCGCTCTGAACAGCAGTGCGAATGGCGTGCAATAAAGACCGTCGGGTGGGTCCCTCCTCCCGCATCCATGGGCAATATTGAAGCTGCTGCCAAATCTGAGAGGCCCAAAAACAGGTAAGAAGGGCATGCTCAACCGTCTCGTCATGAAGCCCACAGATCGGACAATGCGGCCTGATAGAGAGATCGTGAGCAGCCAGAAGAGAATAAGTAGGGAGGCGGTCCCACATCAGCTTCTACAAGAAAAGCTGGATCCTAGGGTGAATGGGCAAGTGCCAAATCCAAGCCACATTGTCCAAGCTTGCGGTCCAAGGGCAAAAATAATCGATCAGATCTCTAGTAGAGGCACGTGGGAGGCAGGATCGACGCCACAGTCTGGTATCAGAAGCTACAGAGAAAGCAAGAGAGATGGCAAGAATCCTGTGCGCTAGCTCAGCTCCAAAAAACCGGGACACCGAGGGGGCGTGCCAGGCAGGAGAGTTGTGGCAAAGCAATGCAGAAACAAGCATGGAAGGTCCAACATCGGAGTTCAAGAATGTCGGCCAGCGAGCTAGAGGAAGATCCGCTATCCAGGAATCATGAGTAACATTAATGGAACTCCATCCCCAACCATACAATGGATATCAGCCATAATGATAGGGGCAACCTAACAGATTGCTCTCCAAATAAAGGAGCAACCACGGGGAATACGGAAAGCAGAGTCGGAAGTCCATCCACTATATCTACCTCGCATAACGGAGCTCCAAAAATAGTGAGGTTCCAAAAGGAATCTGGAGGCATTCCTAGCAAGGAGAGCCTCTCTGTGGACCACCAAGGACCGTATCCCTAGACCTCCCTTACAATAGGCAAACAGACCATATCCCAGGATAGAAGATGAAGACCATGACCTCCCTGCATCGATGCCCACAAGAAGTCACGAAAGCCTCGCTCTATCCATCGAAGGCAAGTAATCGGAATCAAAGCATTAGACAAAGTGTAAAGGAGAAGAGATGTGAGGATAGATCGAAGCAGAGTAACACGCCCCATCATAGAAAGACCAGAATCCTGCCATCGATCTAATCTGTCTGTACTCCATCGCTCAAGGACCCGAAAATCCTGCTAGCCGGGACACCGCCCGGTTATAGAAATCCCAAGGTAGGTCATACGGTCAGAGATCATCGAGATTCCAAATAACTGGGAGATAGCAGCACGACAACGGTGTGAGGTCGACGGGCTAAAACACAAGATAGATTTTTGCAAATTAATCAGCTGGCCAGAAGCCTGACAGTAAGACTGTAGGATAGCAGAGCAGACAGTCGCATTCTAAACAGTAGCAGGGCTAAGAAAAATGCAATCGTCAGCAAAGAGAAGGTGTGAGAGAGGGGGACCAGAGGGCCCCGGCATATAAGGCTGCAGCTGAGACTCCCCGACTCCCTGAGCAAGAGCACGAGATAGATCATCTACGCATAGGATAAACAGAAAGAGGGAGATGGGGCATCCCTGATGAAGACCCATGACAGAAGGAAAAAACTAGTCGGACTCCCATTAATGATGATAGAGAAGGTGGGCCATTGAACACATGCCATAATCCAATCAATAAAGAGACCAGCAAATCCAAAATCCCGCAGCGTCTACCTAAGGAAAATCCAGCTGATCCAATTATAAGCTCTTTCCATATCCAGCTTGACTACCATAAGTCTCTGTCTGCTAGTAGCCCGCTGAAGGTCAAACATAAACTCCTGGGCAATAAGAGCATTATCGGAGATACTGCGACCTCAGATGAAGACCCCTTGCTCGGGAGAAATCAGACGAGGAATAACCCCCTGCATCCGAATAACCAATAGACGAGCACATACTTTGTATAGAGTGGTGCACAAACTAATAGGACGATAATGCTGGGGAAGCAAAGCATCCAGTCGCTTTGGGATATGGGCAATATAAGTTCGTTGCCAATCCCGAGGTATGGATCTAGAAGAGAAAACAGACTGGATAGCCGAGATAACATCCTGCCCCACAATGGCTCAGTAGTGCCTGAAAAGAAAGGCGGAAAGCCATCAGGACCTGGAGCCTTATCAAGCCCCAACGCCCAAACCGCGGAACGAATCTCCTCCGTAGAGACCACCCTCGTTAGAATACCATTATTAGCATCAGAGACCCTAGCAGACTGAGAGACAGGGGTTGTTGACCCAATTGAGGATTTTGATGATTAACAAAACTATTTGAGTACAACATTTGAAGTTACTAATGATTTTGATTAAGTTTTTCAGATTATAAGTCGATTTGATAATCAAAATCAAGAGTCAAATCAAGTTCTGGTTCGAATCTAATGTCAAGGTAAGATTGCAGACATTAGAGTCGACACATGGAATCGCAGAGTCGACTCCGAAAAATGGCACAGACTTAGAGTCGACTCCGGACTGTTAGAGCCGACTCCAACAGAAAAGACAGAACGATGGTTTTTCAGGCCACGACTTAGAGTCGACTCCCAGACTGTTAGAGTCGACTCCAGAAGAATTTTGTGTCGACCCCAGAAAAGTCAGAGACGACTCCAGATCGAGCGGATTAAAGAATTTCGAGTTAGAGCCGACTCTAGAAAAGTTAGAGCCGACTCCAGAATGTCAGACATGGCTCCAGAACTATCAGAACGACTCTAAACTTTATCTTTATCTTTTTTAATCCCAACGGCTATTGTTATTTATGGATCTAATCCTTCTTACACTTGTTTCTAACGGATAGTTTCAAACTATTTATGGATTAATCGGGATCTATAAGAAGAGGGTTTGCTGCATCCGAATAAGAAGAGAGAAAAGAGAAAAAAGAAAAGAATAGAGAAAATCTTTGAGATCCATCAGAAAAGAAAAGAGGGAAATTCGATAGGAAAGATCATACTGATTCCCCAAAAGAAGAGAGAGAGATTCCAAGCTTTTGCTGTTCTATTTTGAAGAAATCTCAAGAGAAGAAAGAAGCCCTAGTTTTCTGATCTTCTGAGTCTCAAGAGCATCTTGAAGGAAGATCCATTCAAAGGAAGAGAAGGAAGAAGCCACCAAGATCTGTGAATCAGGCTTTGATTCCTATCCTCTTATTATTGTTTCATTATTGTATATTTGCTCATTGGAGGAGCTGTTTATCTTGTAAAAATAAATATTGTTTGCTGGGTCAATCTGGTGATTGATTCAGTTGAGGCTGTTAGCCTTGTGCAAGCATTAGCTTGTGGTGATAGGTTTTGTGCTGGTGAGCCTTGAAAACCAGCTGGGTTCGTTGTGCACCCGGAAAAACAATAAGTTTGAGTTGTGAGCTTGCAAAACAACTCTGCTGTAATCAGATTGATTATAGTGTGGACCCAAGAGGTACTTGGGAGTGGACGTAGGTGTAGGTACAAACCACTATCCTGTGTTTGCCGTGATTGTCTCTTTATCTTCAACTCTCTATTTGTGCTTGTTCAGTTTTAATTTGTATGAATCTAAGTTTTTATTTCCGCTGGGGTTATCTTTCAAAAGAGTTTAAATTTTTGAAAACCCAATTCACCCCCCTCTTGGGTTGCTATCTGGACCAACAATTGGTATCAGAGCTAGTGCTCATTTGATTTGATCTAACGATCAAGAGTCAAAGATCCACATGGCAACTCAAGCTGGTTCATCTTTTTCGAAGGCCAATCTACTAATAGACCACCCTTATTTAATGGTTCAAACTATGGTTATTGGAAGGCTAGAATGAAAATTTTCATTCAAGCACTTGACTATGATCTATGGAGTATTATAGTCAATGGACCACACACACCCACTGCTAGAGTTAATGGCATGGAGATTCCTAAACCGGAAACAAAATGGGATGAACATGATAAAAAATTGGCACAACTCAATGCCAAAGCAATGAATGTTTTATACTGCTCATTAGATGCAAATGAATTCAATCGCATATCTATTTGCATTTCTGCTAAGGAAATCTGGGATAGACTTGAGGTTACCCATGAGGGAACAAATCAAGTCAAGGAATCCAAGATTAACATGCTAGTTCATAAGTATGAATTGTTTAAAATGGATGCATGTGAATCTATTGCTGATATGTTTACAAGATTTACTGATATAGTTAATGGTTTAAAAAGTCTTGGTAAATCTTATGATAATTCTGATCTTGTGAGAAAGGTTTTGCGTTCCTTGCCTAGGACTTGGGAAGCTAAAGTGACTGCAATACAAGAGGCAAAGGATCTAAGTACCCTACCCCTAGAAGAATTATTGGGATCCTTGATGACTCATGAGCTTCAAATTAAGCAACATGTTGATGATGATGAGTCAAAGAAGAAGAGGACTATGGCTCTTAAGATTTCTGAATATATGGAAGAGCCTCATGAATCTGAAGATGAAAGTGATGATGAGGACATGACACTCATCACAAGGAAATTTAAAAGATTCATGAAGAAGAAGAAGTTTGAAAAGAAAAAGCCCTTTGCAAGAAAAGATGAGGACAAGGGCAAAGAAAAAGAGTTATTTGTTTTGAATGTAAAAAGCCGGGTCACTTTAAATCTGAATGCCCTCAACTAAAGAAAGGCACCCGGAAATTCAAAAAGAAGGCAATGATGGCCACATGGAGCGATTCGGAAAGCTCAAGTTCGAAGAAGAAGAAAAGAGTGAAATGGCCAATCTATGCTTCATGGCGGACAATGATGAGGTAAGTCCGAGTTTTCTTGATGACTTCACTTTCGATGAATTGCATAGTGCTTTTTATGAATTAATGGATGATTTTGCGAACCTAAGTTCAAAGAACAAAGATTTGAAAACTCAAATGCAAAAACTATCCTTAGAAAATGAAAAGCATGTTGTAGATAAAGAACTTTTGATAAAAGAAAAAGAAAGTTTGAAAAATGAAGTTGATAGACTTAAGCCTATAGTTGATAAATTCACTCTAAGCTCTATCAAACTTAATATGATTTTGAATAATCAAAAAGCTGTTTTTGATAAAGCTGGATTAGGATATAATCCGCTTAAAAAGCAAAAATCTTTGAAGAATATTTTTATACATGCTGAAAAATCATCAAATATTACTTGTTTTAAATGTGGAAACAAAGGACATAAATCATATATGTGTAAATCTCCACATAATAAGAGAAAGATGATTTGGGTTCCCAAAGGAACAATATTTAATGCATCTAACCATGAAGGACCCAAGAAGGCTTGGGTACCTAAAATTAAGACATGAATGTTTTGCAGGAGTGTCTTGCAGCCATCAGACTGAAAAGAAAATGGTACCTGGATAGTGGTTGCTCAAGACACATGACGGGTGACAAAGATCAATTCATCACCCTTGAATCAAAAAGAGGTGGAGTAGTTACTTTTGGTGATAATGGTCAAGGCCATATCATGGGTATTGGTAAGATTCAAATTACTCCATCTACTCATATTGATAATGTTTTATATGTCGATGGACTTAAACATAATCTGATAAGTATTAGCCACTGTGTGACAAAGGTTTCAAGGTTTCCTTTGAAGCTTCTGTTTGCACTGTTACTAATCCCATTGATAACAGCATTATTCTTGTTGGTAAACGTTATGGCAATGTGTACTTAATTGATTTGAGTAATTTATCTCCAAGTAATCATTGCTTAGTTGCTAATAATGCTAAGATGAATGAGATTGGTTGGCTATGGCATCGTAGATTAGGTCATGCAAGCACACACCTAATTTCTAAATTATTGAAAATGGATTTAGTTAAAGGTATTCCTAGCTTAAATTTTGAAAATAATCGAATATGTGATGCATGTCAATTTGGAAAACAAACAAGAACTTCTTTCAAATCTAAGAATGTTGTTTCAACTACTAGGCCACTAGAGCTACTACACATGGACCTTTTTGGACCTACTAGAACCACAAGTCTAGGAGGAAAGAAATATGGTCTAGTGATAGTAGATGATTACTCTAGATTCACTTGGGTAATGTTTTTGGCTCACAAAGATGAGACTTTCTCAATATTCATGAAATTTGTTAAGAAAGTCACTAATGAGAAAAACACTACCATAGTGTCTATTAGAAGTGATCATGGAACTGAATTTGAAAATCACTTATTTGAAAAATTCTGTTTTGAAAAAGGCATACATCATAACTTTTCTGCACCTAGAACACCGCAACAAAATGGAGTTGTAGAAAGAAAGAATAGGACTTTAGAAGACATGGCCCGTACCATGCTATGTGAAAGCCAACTTCCAAAATATTTTTGGGCGGAAGCTATAAACACAGCATGTTACATCCTAAATAGAGCCCTGATTAGACCTATCCTTAAGAAAACTCCCTATGAACTATGGCACAATAGGAAACCAAATTTAAGTTATTTTCATGCATTTGGTTGTAAATGTTTTATTCATAACAATGGTAAGGATAATCTTGGGAAGTTTGATGCAAAGTCTGATGAAGGTATCTTCCTAGGATATTCTACATCTAGCAAGGCATATAGAGTATTTAATAAGAAGAGCTTAGTTGTAGAAGAATCCATTCATATAGTGTTTGATGAGTCTTTAGCATCAAGTTCAGATAAAATTGATGATGAGGAAGATACATCTTTGATTGAAAGAGATATTGAAAAATTAAATGTATCTTCAGATCAAGAACCTGAAGTTAAGGATGATGACTCACCTAAGGATGATGGTATTGATATTGCTCATAATGATAAAGATCTACCTAGAGATTGGAGATATGCTTATGGTCATCCTAAGGACCTAATCATAGGTGATCCATCTCAAGGTGTAAGGACTAGATCATCAATGAGAGATATCAATAATCATCTTGCATTTGTATCTCATATAGAACCAAAAACGATAGAGGAAGCTGAGAAAGATAGTTATTGGATGTTAGCAATGCAGGAAGAGTTAAACCAATTCACTAGGAACCAAGTCTGGACCCTAGTAGATAGACCTAAAAACCACCCTATAATAGGATCTAAATGGGTTTTTAGAAATAAATTGGATGAAAATGGATTGGTAATTAGAAATAAGGATAGATTAGTTGCAAAAGGATATAATCAAGAAGAAGGTATAGATTTTGATGAAACTTTTGCACCTGTTGCTAGATTAGAAGCCATTAGGCTACTACTTGCATTTGCATGTCATATGAATTTCAACTTATTTCAAATGAATGTTAAAAGTGCATTTCTAAATGGTTTTATAAATGAGGAAGTTTATGTTGAACAACCTCCTGGTTTTGAAGATCATGAATTCCAAACCACGTCTTCAAACTACACAAAGCACTTTATGGTTTAAAGCAAGCACCTAGAGCTTGGTATGATAGATTAAGTAAATTTTTAATTGAAAATGACTTTTCTAGAGGAAATGTTGATAAAACCTTGTTTTTGAAAAGAAAAGAAAAGGATTTATTAATCATTCAAATTTATGTTGATGACATTATATTTGGTGCTACTAACAATCTCCTTTGTCAAGAATTTGCTAAGCTAATGCAGGGAGAATTCGAGATGAGCATGATGGAAGAACTAAACTTCTTCCTTGGACTTCAAATCAAACAAGAGAAAGCGGGAATTTTTATTAACCAAACAAAGTACATAAAGGAAATACTCAAGAAATTGGTATGGAATATGCTAAACCTCTTGGTACGCCAATGAGTCCCTCATGCAAGCTGGACAAGGATGAAGAAGGTAAGAAAGTAGATCAGAAGTATTACAGAGGTATGATTGGATCACTTCTTTACCTAACTGCAAGTAGGCCAGATATCATGTTTTCTGTTTGCTTATGTGCAAGATATCAATCTAATCCTAAGGAATCACATTTATTTGCTGTTAAAAGAATCTTTAGATACTTAAATGGAACTAAAAATGTAGGATTATGGTATTCTAGAGACTTAACCCTAAAATTGATTGCTTATTCTGATTATGACTATGCTGGTTGTAAATTAGATAGAAAGAGTACAAGTGGGGCATGCCAACTTTTAGGAAGTAACTTAATCTCTTGGTTTAGCAAGAAGCAAAATTTGGTTGCATTATCCACTGCTGAGGCAGAGTATGTTGCAGCTGAAAGTTGCTGTGCTCAAATCCTTTGGATTAAGTGACAACTTGAAGATTATGGTATCACACTTGATAAAATTCCTATTAAATGTGATAATACTAGTGCTATTAATTTAACTAAAAATCCAATTCAACATTCAAGAACTAAACACATTGAAATTAGACATCACTTTATTAGAGAACATGTAACTAACAAAGATGTTTGTCTTGAATATGTTAATACTAATGATCAATTAGCTGATATTTTTACCAAACCTTTGAGTGAGGAAAGATTCTGTTATCTTAGAGGAGAATTAGGAGTTTGTGATCCTTTAGAATGATTTTCTGAAACTTTAAGGACAACAACTATCTAGACTTCATTAATTTCTTGAAAATCCTCTATGACCAATAAGAAAATTTATCTAGAAATTTGATTCATTGTTTCCCCAATTGTTAAGGAACACTTATCTAGAGTTTGATGATTAATTTGATTAGTTTCAGATCCTTGAAATTTAAATTTTTCTCTTAAACGGTTGTGGAGTCGACACCTGCAGTTTGTGGAGTCGACACCTTCATATTTTGATGTTCTGTCTAGGCAATTAGAATCGACTCTAGCTTCTGTAGAGCCGACTCTAATTCGGGCGCTGACAGATTCTCTAGTTCGGAGCCGACACCTTATTTTCGGGAGTCGACTCTAAGTGAAACTAGGTCAAAATAAAAAGGACGGAGTCGACCCCAAACAAAACCTATCATCTCCTAAACCTTTTCCAAACCATTCCAAACTGAGTTCAATCCCTCCAAATCCTCCAAATCTCTCAATAACTCATTCCAATCGAATCCTATGGCTCCCAAAAGGCATGCTATCATTGGTGGTTCGACTGTTCCGACGAAGCGCCATTCAAATCGGAGGCAACCTTCGTCATCTTCTTCATCTGCCACTTAGGATGACTCTCCACCCTCACCATCTTCTCCACGAGTTGACCAATTAGTGGGTAAGGCCATTACTATCGGAAGAAAAGTAGATTTTAATTTTTTTGTTTCGGAGGGCTTTGCTATTGGGTGCTTATTGAAAAAAATGGGATGGGAGAAGGTCTGTTCTTTGGATATCCCTACTTACCCTGCCCTAGTGAGAGAATTTTATAATGATTTATGTAGAGGAGAGGGAGGCTTAGTGAGTGTTGTAAGAGGAACTAAAGTAATCATCACGGCTGAAACTCTTGGAAATCTATTGGAGATGCCTACCATTGGTTTAATTGAATATCAACATGAAGACAGAGGAGGTGCCCTATCAAGGATGTTAGGGAGAGAAGTTTCTGAGTTTGAAGAAATCTTGGCCAATTAACTTAATTTGGAACTCAGATTACTTCACAATATTTATGGAAGAATTTTATTTCCTAAAATCGGAAGGTTTGAATATGTCTCGGAGCGAGACATCTTATTGATGGACTGTATTCTCACTGGAAGACCTGTCAATCTTGCTGGTATGATGATAGGCTATATGTCGGAGGTAGCAACCAAGAAGAGATCTACATTGCCATATGGTATGATTTTGACATTGGTATTCAGAAGCCAAGATGTACTTATAATGGATAATGAGCCACTAAGAAAATTAAGGCATACATATTACTATAGTGTCTCTACAATTCATCGGATGGGCTTCAGAAAAGAAAATGGAAATTGGATAAAAAGAGGACATGAGGCCAGAGCTGAAGAGGTTAGAGTTGAGGAGGTCAGAGGAGAGGATATTCCTGAACCATATGCTGGACCTTCTTCTGCTAGACCATCTGCTGGACCCTCAGAGGCTGGACCTAGCTCTCACCCTCCACATCAGTCAGCATTGGCATCTGGAAGATTTTCTGAGGAGCAAATAGGTCAGCTCAGAGCTTTACTGGCTGAGTATGATAGTCAAAGGACAAATGATATGTGTAAGTTGAGAGAGGAGTTCAATTAGTTGAAGGATGAGATCAATTCAAGACTTGACATGATTTCTTTTTCCATTAGCAATTCTGTAGAATCCTTTAGCACTGATCTTCATAAGATTTTTGAAAGGATGGAAGGCATTGCAGACGGTTCTGGAACTTATCTTCATGCTACCAGCCAACTAAAGAAAGATATCGACCTCGCTGTCTCTCAAATTGAAGCTTGTCTTGAAAGTTTTAAGAAGACTCAAAAAGATGATATTATGAAATGATTGGACATTTAAAGAAGATTGTGTATAAGCATATTTAATTTTGATATCCTATCCTAGATTGTATCTTAAGATTTCTTGCTTTCTTGCTTTAATAGCATGTATCTAGGATTTACATACTTGAATATGTCACTTTACCGAAACACATGTAATGAATCTTGCTTTGGAATACAATTACACTTTTATTTTAAATTTGTCTATGATTGATTGATTGAATTTCAATGAATGAGTTCACTATCTTTATGATTAATTGAACCAATAACCCCGCTCTGATAACCTTTTTATACTTCATCTTATTGCTGATAACAAAAAAGGGGGAGAGATAATTGTATATGCATATAAGAGAAAGAGAAAGAAAATGAAGAACAATTTTGAGATGGGGAGAGAAAAATTTTGAATTCAGTAGGGGGAGTTATTCAATGCTGGGGGAGCTTAATAATTTTCTCCATATAAAAGTTAAATCATCTTGATTGATGTCATGTATCCTTTTTGATTCATTTTGAATATTGGCATCAAATTCCTTGTTAGGAAGTTCTAAAGTTTTAATAATGTCTATAATTCTCAATTCAAATAAATTTTTAATGCATATACTCAAAGTTTTTGTCATCATCAAAAAGGGGGAGATTGTTGACCCAATTGAGGATTTTGATGATTAACAAAACTATTTGAGTACAGCATTTGAAGTTACTAATGATTTTGATTAAGTTTTTCAGATTATAAGTCGATTTGATAATCAAAATCAAGAGTCAAATCAAGTTCTGGTTCGAATCTAATGTCAAGGTAAGATTGCAGACATTAGAGTCGACACATGGAATCACAGAGTTGACTCCGAAAAATGGCACAGACTTAGAGTCGACTCTGGGACTGTTAGAGCCGACTCCAACAGAAAAGATAGAACAATGGTTTTTCAGGTCACGACTTAGAGTCGACTCCCAGACTGTTAGAGTCGACTCCAGAAGAATTTTGTATCGACCCTAGAAAAGTCAGAGACAACTCCAGATCGAGCGGATTAAAGAATTTCGAGTTAGAGCTGACTCCAGAAAAGTTAGAGCCGACTCCAGAATGTCAGACATGGCTTCAGAACTATTAGAATGACTTTAAACTTTATCTTTATCTTTTTTAATCCCAACGACTATTGTTATTTATGGATCTAATCCTTCTTACACTTGTTTCTAACGGATAGTTTCAAACTATTTTTGGATTAATCGGGATCTATAAGAAGAGGGTTTGCTGCATCCGAATAAAAAGAGAGAAAAGAGGCAAAAAGAAAAGAATAGAGACAAATCTTTGAGATCCATCAGAAAAAAAAGAGGGAAGATTCGATAGGAAAGATCATACTGATTCCCCAAAAGAAGAGAGAGAGATTCCAAGCTTTTGCTCTTCTATTTTGAAGAAATCTCAAGAAAAGAAAGAAGCCCTAGTTTTCTGATCTTCTGAGTCTCAAGAGCATCTTGAAGGAAGATCCAATCAAAGGAAGAGAAGGAAGAAGCCACCAAGATCTGTGAATCAGGCTTTGATTCCTATCCTCTTATTATTGTTTCATTATTGTATATTTGCTCATTGGAGGAGTTGTTTATCTTGTAAAAATAAATATTGTTTGCTGGGTCAATCTGGTGATTGATTCAGTTGAGGCTGTTAGCCTTGTGCAAGCATTAGCTTGAGGTGATAGGTTTTGTGCTGGTGAACCTTGAAAACCAGCTGGGTTCGTTGTGCACCCGAGAAAACAACAAATTTGAGTTGTGAGCTTGCAAAACAACTCTGCTGTAATCAGATTGATTATAGTGTGGACCCAAGAGGTACTTGGGAGTGGACGTAGGTGTAGGTACACCGAACCACTATAAAATCTCCTGTGTTTGTCGTGATTGTCTCTTTATCTTCAACTCTCTATTTGTGCTTGTTCAGTTTTAATTTGTGTGAATCTAAGTTTTTATTTCCACTGGGGGTTATCTTTCAAAAGAGTTTAAATTTTTGAAAAACCCAATTCACCCCCTCTTGGATTGCTATCTGGACCAACAGGGGTAGAAGGAAATCCTCCAGCAACCTGCTCCGACCAACGGGTCTGAAAGAACCGAGAGATTTGCTCTCGAATAGCCTCTTCGTTATCAAAGATATGCCCCTCCTCATCACTGATACGCCTAATCTGATTGGCTGCTTGCCGAGCCAAAGTAGTCTGATGGAAGAATCTAGTGTTACGGTCACCCTCTTGAAGCCAATGGACCCAAGACCTCTGAGGCCAGAAGATCTCTTGCTGACTGAGTAAGCTATGGTGCAAAGCCAACCTCTGCCTAAGGGACTGAAGATCAATCGTAGAAAGACCACCATTCCAATCCGCCTTATCTTGAGAGAAGCAATGTCAGCTTCAACAGCTCGATTATTTTTCAGATTTCTTTGTTGGAAATTAAATCCGAACCTTTTGGTGAAGACTATCACCATGAAGCCCAAGAATCATTCATGTTTAATCATCAAGAATCCATTATCGATGAACGGAAGCATATCTGAATCCATATTGCTTGATTGCTCTCCAGAATCCTACGGTTGGCCTTTCAGATCAACACGTACTCTTAGAGAGCCCTTTAGAATTTTCTCTAGGCTATTCTTTCTGGTGATGAGATTCAAAGAAGAAGGTTGTACGTGCGATCCAGGGACCATAACCGCTATATATAGATAATTTCATCATTATCTTTTGGTATTTCTATTTTAGCCCATTATAAAAATAGAAATAACCCCTTAGGTCTCTACACATTAAAGGGCCACACTTAATCAGATACATTAAAGCCCAAATCACTGAAACCTTAGCTGATCACTTTTAATTGGGCTTAACATTATTTGATAGTTCGCAACATATAATTATTTCACATATAAGCCCAATGTTGGATAAAAAATCCAACAATCTTCCACTGGGTTATATGTGCAACCTTATAATTATGTTGCAAAAATAACCAAATGAGCTCAATTTTACTATCATTACTGAAATGTATCTATAACCAATCCGGTCCATCAACCATACCAACATAGGATCAAAGCGGCCTTTGTTATATCTATCATAACTCGATCCATCAATGGTCACGTATGTTGATACAACTGAATGACATGGATCATGATGTAGATGTGTAGCATGAAAATTACATGTAATGTGATCTTAACATACCTATTTCTAACTGGTTCTTTTTAAACTTGAGTGAGATCAAAACTTTAACATAATTGTACAGAGTATACTAAACTGAATGAAATACTTTATTTCTGATCAGAAAATATCCAAACACATAAGTGTGTACAAACCAAACATAAAGCATAAAATAGAAGCAATACAAACTCCCACTGAATCTAAGCATCGTCATGCTCTATAACGCCCATGTGAGTAGTATGCTCATGAAAGACCTTGGGTAGCACACCCTTTGTAAGGGGATCTACAACCATGAAGTTTGTTCCTATATGCTCTATAGAAATCTGACAACTATGTACTCTTTCCTTTACAACCAGGAACTTGATGTTAATATGCTTTGACTTGATCGAGCTCCTATTGTTGTTGGAATACAATACGGCTGACTTGTTGTCACAAAATAACTTTAGCGATCTTTCAATTCCTTCCAATATGTGCAGCCCAGTGACAAAATTTTTTAGCCATATCCCATGATTGGATGCTTCATAACATGCTATAAATTTTGCTGCCATGGTAGAAGAAGCTATGAGTGTCTGTTTTGCACTTCTCCAAGAAATAGCCCCACCATCTAATAGATATACATAGCCCGAAGTGGATCTTTTACTATCTTGGCATCCCGAAAAGTCGAAGTCATAATACCAAATGATCTCAATGTAGGGAGAATTAATCTCCGAGGCATGCATATTTTAAAATTTGATAACAATTATCAATGTGGAATTTTAAAGATTAAATATTAATATATCTAACATGCATCAAGATCATATCTTTACCTTATATATAGGATCGTTTGATCTAAAATATGCATATAAATAAAATCATCAAGATCATATCTTGATCCTCAAGGTAAGAAGTCGTACTTCTTGCCTTGAATCATGCCTTAAGATCTAGGAATCATATCACTTACCTTAAGGACAGTTGGTAAATCCTTTTGTGCTCTGCAGCCGTTCAATCGTCCGGCCTCTAGTATCGTCCACGCGAAGCCCCAAATGATCGGATTTTTGGGAGTGCTAGCTCACGAAAAAATGACTTTGCTGATCTTGAATCCTTCCACTTGAATCTTCCTCCAAGATCCACCAAGCTTTTGTTAACACCAGAATCACCAGGATTTTCTATTCTAACCTTTTAAAATTTTAATCCACGATATATCGTGTGTTGTTGTTCTGTGTAATCTGGTGAGGGATGTCCTCTATTTATAATCTCATTTTAGCCAGCCCATTGAATTCTAACATTTAGAATTTTGCCATTCGGTAAAAAGCAAAGAGACGCCAAACCAAAGAGGCGCGACGTTTGGTTAATTCCGACGTTCGGTGAAAACCAAAGAGTCGCAATGTTTGGCTAATTCCGATGATTGGTGAAAACTAAAGAGTCGCAGTGTTTGGCTAATTCAAAGAGGTACATGAATTCTAACACTTAGAATTCCAACGGGAGAAGATTAATGTGAGGCATTAAACTCTATATGGGAATTTAATCTCTCATGAGATGAGATTTCAGCTATTTCATCATATGAGATCCTTATGCGAGAGGTTTGGGTTTATGTAATGGTTTAATCTGATCTGAATTTATTGGACTGAACCCACATAGATCATGGTCCTAGCCCAAATCAAATTTGGCTAGTCCTGAATCTATTTAAATCCAAATCAAGTCTAACTTCAAATCAATATTTGAAATTGACTAGTCCTTCTAATAGACTTAAACCAAATTGAATCTTATTCACTTGTACTTAACCCAATTGAGATAATTCAATCAATCAAATTGATTAATTAAATCATATACGATTCTCAATCATTGATCAGCAAATAGATCATCCTAGGAAACTTGTATGTGTGTGACTCTCTAGGTTCGAACCTAAGCCGGTAGCATAGAAATAACTTTCTATACTAATCGATGTGCCCATCTAGCAATGGAACCCGATGTCCGGATAGGTTGAAGAGTTGCCGAGCAAACTCCAAGAACCCTAAGAAATAGTTACCATATAATTCATCCTCTTGACCACAAATGCTAAGGATGGCTTAAGAGCCTGTCAACTCTAAACAGCAAATCCATAAAGTGATTTCAATTTTAGTGATCATGTGACTTTCACATGAAGTGCCTTGGCCAAGGTCTTGCTAAATTGAAATACAAGCATTTTTCCTTTTAACGGGATAGGTCAAATTCCATCTTGATCCACAACTAACTACCACAAGTACTTGACTGCACCCAGTAACCTTTCGTAGCTGGATTAGAAATTCAGGTGGTCCAGCACCTAAGTACAATAAGTTGCTTGTAAGCCACTGGTTATAATCTTTAGGTTTGAAGGATACTTATGCCTATATCTTCTCGGATTAACTTTTGACAGCAGAGTATCTGAAAATGAGTCACGTTCGGTGAAATGCACTCCTACACTTTCACCTGTATGTCATACTAGTGTCTCTACACTCCTTGGTTAAGAGGACAACCAACAAATATGATATACAACATCCTATAATTGATAGTACTATGGCCCTATCATAGTATATCATTTGGTCGTGAATTCTTTTAAGGACCTTCAAAGATAAATCCTCATTTATCGTGAAGGAAGATCCTGAGGGCTTCATTACCATTAGGAGTTTTAAGAAGATGTTCTTATAATGAATAAACTGCCAAATAACTTTTATTAATATATCAATTTATATACAATTTACATTAGCACAATCATCAAATGATTGGCTTTAGGATACAATTCCCAACAAACTCCCACTTAGCCTAAAGCCACTCATTACAGTATTTAATACCCATCTTCAATTTATAGTCATCAATCTCCTTGATGCTGAGTGCTTTAGTAAATGGATCACATAGGTTTTCGTTTCCATCAATCTTCTGAAGATTTATGTCACCTCGATCAACAATCTCTCGTATAAGATGAAACCGGCGCAATATGTGCTTGGTGCGCTGATGTGCTCGTGGTTCCTTTGCTTGAGCTATGGCATCAGTGCTATCACTGTACAATAGGACTGGTCCATCTATGGAAGGTGCCACTCCAAGTTGGAGATAAACTTTCGCAGCCACACAGCTTCTTTCGCAGCATATGATGCAACGATGTACTCTGCCTCGCACACCGAATCTGCCACTGTATGTTGCTAGAAACTTTTCCAGCAAATAGCTCCACCATTCAGGATAAACACGAAACCTGACACACTTTTGCTATCATTATGATCTGATTGGAAACTGGAATCAGTATATCCAATAAGTTTTAAATCAGACTCTCCATAGACTAACCACTGGTCCTTAGTATTTCTAAAATACTTAAGGATTGTCTTAACAACTTGCCAGTATTTTTCTCCTGGATCAGATTGGTATCTACTCACTACTTCTAGTGAGTATGCCACATCTGGTCTTGTATATATCATGGTGTACATAATCAATCCCATTGCCGAAGCATATGGAATTCGACTCATACATTCTCTTTCATTAGGAGTTATCGGACAATCCTTCTTAGAAAGATGAATTCCATGGCCTATCGGAAGATAGCCTTTCTTGGAATTCTCCATGCTAAACCTTTTTAGCACGGTGTCAATGTACGTAGATTGGGATAAACCAAGCATCCTCTTAGATCTATCTCTATAGATCTTCATCCCTAGGATGTATGATGCTTCTCCCAGATCTTTCATGGAGAATTGTGATGATAACCATGTCTTTATTCCTTGTAATGCAGGGATATCATTCCCGATTAAGAGAATATCATCCACATATAATACAAGAAATACAATAATGGAATCGTTAGCCCATTTATAAATGTAAGGTTCTTCTTTATTCTTAATAAAGCCATAAGATTTGATCATGTTATCAAATCGTATGTTCCAACTCCTAGATGCTTGCTTAAGTCCATAAATAGACTTCTGTAGCCTGCACACTTTAGACTCTTCTTCAGATATAAAACCTTCAGGCTGTATCATATACACATGTTCTTCTGAATCACCATTTAGAAAAGTGGTTTTAACATCCATCTGCCAAATCTCATAATCGAAGTGTGCTGCTATAGCTAGCATAATCCGAATGGATTTCAGCATTGCCATAGGAGAAAACGTTTCGTCATAGTCAATACCATAACGTTGACGATACCCCTTAGCAACCAGACATGCTTTATAGGTCTCAACCTTTCCGTCTGTGCCTCTTTTCTCTTGAAAACCCACTTACACCCTATGGGTTTTATCCCTTCAGGTAGGTCAACTAATGTCTACACATTATTGTCCTTCATGGAATCAAGTTTGGATTTCATGGCATCAAGCCATTTATTAGAGTCAGTCCTTTGCATAGCATCCATATAGGTGATCGGATCCTCGTTGTTCTCATCGAGTTCAATAGGATCTTCATTCTGGACCAAGAAACGTAAGTATCTGTGTTGACCCAATTATTGATTTTGATGATTAATAAAAAGATATGAGTATATTCATTTTATTACTAATAGATTTAACAAGTGTTTCAGGGCTTAAAAAGATTTGATCAATCAAAAAGGATAAAGAAATACATTTTTGAATCAATTGCCAGAAGTATGTTTCAAAATTCAGAGCCTAGAGTCGACACCAAGGTCTGGAGCCAACCCCATGGTGGATCAGATGCTTTCCTGATTTTTGGCACGGTCAGGAGTCGACACTCAGAGTTTCGGAGCCAACACCTAGATTTCAGGAGCCGATACTTATAGTCTCTGGAGCTGACTCCAATACGAGAACAGAAAGCATATTTTTGGACTACTCTGGAGCCGACACTTACAGTTTTTCGGAGCCGACTCCCGAATGCGATGAGCCGACACTTACCTTTTTGGAGCCGACTCCTCAACAAACTTTTACTTTCTATTTTTGGATACTCGACTTGGAGCCGACACCTGAAAAGTTGGAGCCGACTCCAACCTGTCAGGAACGGATTTCAAAGTGTCAGAATGGCCTCCAACGGTAATATTTTCTCACCTAATCTCTAACGGCTACTTTTCTTGTGTGTAGGAGGAATCCAAGGATAAATAACGGCTAGTTTTTCACCTAATCATGGATTAAAGAGAACATATAAAAGGGGAGTCCATCCGTTTGAAAAAATAACGAGAGACAAAAAAAAATAGAGAGAAAACAAATTGAAAAAATCCAAGAAGTCTTGAGCAAGAAATCAAAGAGGAAAGAGTCAAAGTTCAAATCCATCAACTTCAGAAAGCTCAAGAGAAATCCAAGCATTCAAGCTCAAAATCGGAGGATTTCAAGTAAAGAAAAAGAGAGCCAAAAGCCATGTTTTCCCAACTTCTCATCTGCAATCTTTGTGAAGAATCCGAGCTGAGGCCTGATTCAACATCTCAAAGGAGAAGAGGAAAAGAAGAAAAGCTCAAATCAACTCTGCTTCAAACAGGCTTTTCTAACCTTGTTTATTTATATTGAATATTTGCTCATTTGAGGAGCTTTTTGTTATTGTAAACTCTATTCTCATTTGTTTTTGCTAGTTCAATCAGGGGGATTGAATTAGTGGAGGTAGTATACCTCGGGTCAAGCTAGATTAGCTTGGGTTTGGGTTTTGTGCTGGTGAGCCCGAAAAACCAGCTGGGTTCGTTGTAATCCCGTGGGAAACAATAAGTTTTGAGTTGTGAGCTTGTAAAACAACTCGGCTGTAATCTGGTAGATTATAGTGTGGACCCAAGTGGTACTTGGGAGTGGACGTAGGTGTTGGATACACCGAACCACTATAAAATCCTTGTGTTTGTCGTGTTTTGATTCTCTCTCTCTATCTCTTTGTTTGTGGTTAATATTTATCCTGCACTTAATCTTGTGTATTCCAAAGCCAATCGTTTTAAAAGGTTAAATTTTTTAAGAACCCAATTCACCCCCCCCTCTTGGGTTGCCATCTGGGCCAACAATTGGTATCAGAGCAAGTGCTCATTTGAATTTGGTCTAACGATCAAGAGCTAAAGATCCAAATGGCAGCTCAAGCTAGCTCATCTTATTTAGAAGGTCAATCCACTAATCGACCTCCTTTATTTAATGGAACTAATTATAGTTATTGGAAAGCTAGGATGAAGATTTTATTCAAGCACTTGACTATGACTTATGGGGAATCATAGTTAATGGTCACACACACCCACAATTAGAGTAGACAACATGGTGATTCCTAAACTGGAAACGGAATGGGATGAACATGATAAGAAGTTGGCTCAGCTCAATGCTAAAGCCATGAATGTTTTATATTGTTCCTTAGATGCAAATGAATTTAATCGAATCTCTACATGTAATTCTGCAAAAGAAATTTGGGATAGATTAGAGGTTACCCATGAGGGTACAAATCAAGTTAAAGAATCAAAAATTAATATTTTGGTGCATAAATATGAACTATTTAGCATGGAACAAACTGAAACAATTACATGCATGTACACAAGATTCACTGATATTGTTAATGGCTTGAAAAGTCTTGGTAAGACTTATACTAATTCTGAATTTGTGCGTAAAATTCTTAGGTCACTTCCAAGATCATGGAAAGCGAAGGTGACTGCAATCCAAGAAGCCAAGGATTTAAATGTTTTACCTTTGGAGGAGCTACTTGGATCCTTAATGACTCATGAGCTGACTATGAAACAACATCAAGAGGAGGAAGTCAAGAAGAAAAAACTATTGCCCTCAAGGCTGCAGAAAGTGAGGAAAGCTGCAGTGATGGTGATGATGAGGAGGAGACTGCACTCCTTGCAAAGAAATTCAAAAGGTTCATGCAAAGAAGGAGACCCTTCCACAAGAAAAAGTCTGGAACAAAAATGGAAGGAGAAAAAGAGAAAAAGAAGGACAAAGAAAAAGAAAAAGAGCCCTTAATATGTTATGAGTGCAAGAAACCGGGGCATTTTAGATATGACTGTCCTCAATTGAAGAAAGTCTACAAGAAGAAGAAGAAATCTTATGTTGCAACATGGAGTGATAGTGAAGAATCCTCTTCCGAGGAGGAACAAAAGGAAGTTGCCAACATTGCTTTATGGCAAACGACGACATTGAGGTAAGTTCTGAAACACCTTATGATGATTTCACTTTTGAAGAATTATATGATGCATTTAATGAGTTAGTAAGAGATTTTAAGGTTCTGAAAAAGAAAAACAAATCATTGAAAAACGATAATCTAAATCTTGTCAACGAAAAAGATAATCTTACTCATGAAGTTGAAAAATTGAAATCAGAAAATGAAGCTTTGATTGAAGAAAAAGATCAATTTCCAATGAAAATGATAGATTAAAGAAGGAAGTTGATAAATATAAAAATATAGTTGATAAATTTACATATAGTTCTAAAAAACTTAATTTATTATTGAGCAATCAAAGAGCTATATTTGATAAGGCTGGATTAGGTTATAGGCCTAACATAAAAAAAAGTATGTCAAAAACTTCTTTAGAAAAGAACAAGATAAAAATAAGTTTTATGTCATTATTGTAACAAAAAGGACACAAAGCCTTTGAATGTAATTTTAAGAAAATTAACAAGAATTAAGTAGTAAAGGAAGGAAAATATGGGTTCCAAAAGGAACAATCTTTATTGCTACTAACCATGAAGGACCCAAGAAGGCTTGGGTACCTAAATATAAGACTTGATCATTTTTGCAGGAGTGTCTTGCGGCCAAAAGATCAAAGCGAAAGTGGTATCTCGATAGTGGCTGCTCAAGACATGACGGGTGACAAGGATCAATTCATCACCCTTGAAAAAAAGGGAGGAGTTGTTACGTTTGGTGACAATGGCAAAGGCCAGATCTTGGGATTTGGTAAAATTCAAATAACTCCCTCCATATTTATTGAAAATGTCTTATATGTTAATGGTTTAAAGCATAATCTAATTAGTATTAGCCAATTATGTGATAAAGGTTTCAAAGTATCATTTGAAGCTTCTATTTGCACTGTTTCTAATCCCATTGATAATAGCATTGTATTTATTGGAAATAGAAATGGCAATGTGTACTTGATTGATTTAGACAATTTGTCCACTAGTAATCATTGCTTAGTTGCTAATAATGCTAATATGAATGAGATTGGATGGTTGTGGCATCGTAGATTAGGTCATGCAAGCACGCACCTAATTTCAAAATTAATCAGAATGGATTTAGTAAAAGGCCTTCCACAACTAGATTTTGAAAATAACAAAATCTGTGATGCATGTCAATTTGGAAAACAAACTAGAAACTCTTTCAAAACTAAAAACATTGTTTCCACTTCTAGGCCACTTGAACTACTTCACATGGATCTCTTTGGACCTACTAGAACCACTAGTCTAGGAGGAAAGAAATATGGTCTTGTGATTGTAGATGATTATTCTAGATACACTTGGGTATTATTTTTAGCTCATAAAGATGAGACCTTTCCAATATTTTTGAAATTCTTCAAGAAGGTCACAAATGAGAAAAACAACACCATAGTGTCTCTTAGAAGTGATCATGGCACTGAATTCGAAAATCATTTATTCAAAAACTTTTGCATTGAAAATGGCATCCATCATAATTTCTCTGCACCTAGGACACCACAACAAAATGGAGTTGTAGAAAGAAAAAATAGAACCTTAGAAGACATGGCCCGTACCATGCTATGTGAAAGCAACCTACCAAAGTACTTCTGGGCGGAAGCTATAAACACGGCATGTTACATTCTTAATAGAGCTTTAATTAGGCCAATCCTTAAGAAAACTCCTTATGAACTATGGAACAATAGAAAACCAAATATCAGTTATTTTCATGCATTTGGTTGTAAATGTTTCATTCATAATAATGGTAAAGATAATCTAGGAAAATTTGATGCAAAATCAGATGAAGGCATATTCTTAGGATATTCAACATCTAGCAAAGCCTATAGAGTGTTTAACAAGAGAAACTTAATTGTAGAAGAATCTATTCATGTAGTTTTTGATGAATCTTTAGCATCGAGTTCAGGAAAGATTGATGATGAGGAAGATACAAATATATTAGAAAGAGATATTAAAAAATTGAATATAGATGTATCTTCAGATCATGAACAAGAGCTAAAGATGATGATTCTCCTAGTGTTGATGTTGTTGATGCAAATCATAATGATGTAGATCTTCCTAGAGATTGGAGATATGCCTATGGTCATCCAAAAGAATTAATTATAGGTGATCCATCTCAAGGAGTAAGAACTAGATCATCAATGAGAAACATCAATAATCATCTTGCATTTGTATCTCAAATTGAACCTAAAACCATTGAAGAGGCTGAAAAAGATAATAATTGGTTGTTAGCTATGCAAGAGGAATTAAATCAATTTACTAGGAATAATGTCTGGTCCTTAGTTGATAGACCTAAAGATCATTCAGTCATAGGATCAAAATGGGTATTTAGAAATAAATTAGATGAAAATGGCATAGTAATTAGAAACAAAGCTAGATTAGTCGCAAAAGGATATAATCAAGAAGAAGGAATTGATTTTGATGAAACTTTTGCACCTGTAGCTAGATTAGAAGCAATTAGATTACTACTCATTTGCATGTCATATGCATATCAACTTATTTCAAATGGATGTTAAAAGTGCATTTTTAAATGGATTTATAAATGAGGAAGTTTTTGTTGAACAACCACCTGGTTTTGAAGATCATGAATTTCAAATCATGTTTTTAAATTGCACAAAGCACTATATGGTTTAAAGCAAGCACCTAGAGCTTGGTATGATAGATTAAGCAAATTTCTGATTGAAAATGATTTTACTAGAGGAAATGTAGACAAAACCTTATTTTTGAAAAGAAAAGATAAGATTTATTAGTAGTACAAATATATGTTGATGATATTGTATTCGGTGCTACTAACAATCTCTTGTGTCAAGAATTTGCTAAGTTAATGCAGGGTGAATTCGAAATGAGCATGATGGGAGAACTCAACTTCTTCCTAGGACTTCAAATCAAGCAAAGCAAAGAGGGATTTTCATCAACCAAGCAAAATACACAAAGGAACTTCTCAAGAAGTTTGGAATGGAGTCAATCAAACCCCTTGGAACACCTATGAGTCCTTCATGCAAATTAGACAAAGATGAAGATGGTAAGAAAGTAGATCAAAAGTACTACAGAGGTATGATCGGATCTCTACTTTACTTAACTGCAAGTAGACCAGATATCATGTTTGCTGTTTGTCTATGTGCTAGATTTCAATCTGAACCTAAAGAATCTCACTTAATTGCAGTGAAAAGAATCTTAAGATATCTAAGTGGAACTAAAAATGTAGGATTATGGTATTCTAGAGACTCAACACTAAACTTGATTGCATATTCTGACTCTGACTATGCTGGATGTAAACTAGATAGAAAAAGTACAAGTGGTGCATGTCAATTCTTAGGAAGTAACTTAATCTCTTGGTTTAGCAAAAAGCAAAATTCGGTTGCATTATCAACTGCTGAAGCAGAATATGTTGCAGCTGGAAGTTGCTGTGCTCAAATCCTTTGGATTAAGCGACAACTTGAAGATTATGGCATAACACTTGATAAAACTCCTATTAGATGTGATAATACAAGTGCAATAAATTTAACTAAAAATCCAATTCAACATTCAAGAACAAACACATTGAAATTAGATATCACTTTATAAGAGAACATGTAGCTAATAATGAAATTTGTCTTGATTATGTTAATACTGAAGAACAATTAGCTGACATATTTACAAAACCTTTGAGTGAAGAGAGATTTTGTTATCTTAGAGGTGAATTAGGGATTTGTGACCCTTTGGAATGATTTTGAAACCCTTAAGGAATGACTATCTAGATCTCTATTAATTTCTGAGATTCCTTTCATATTTTAAGGACAATTTATCTAGTCATCTATGCAATTTGATTCTTCATATTCCAAAGATTTTTTCAAAAATTTATTGACCTTATTTTGACAAGTTTCGGATGTTTGAAACTCATTTATTTTTCTCTGAAACTGTCAGTGGAGTCGACACCTCAATTTGAGGAGTCGACACCTCTTCTGTGTCGCTCTCGGTCCTTGACCTTGGAGCCGACACCCGTATAAGTGGAGCCGACTCCAGTTCGAGCGCTAACTGTGTTAGCGACTTGGAGTCGACACCCGACTTTGCGGGAGTCGACACCTGGTGGTCCCAAATTGACTTTATTAGGGCAGAGTCGACACCTTCGTCATTTCTATCGTTTCCAATCCCTTTCCATACTCTCTCCAAACTCTCTCAAAACCTCCTAAGCCAAATTCTCCTCAAATCAAACATTCCCAAGGATTTCTATGGCACCTAAGCGGAGAGGATCGGTTCTTGGAGCTCCCGTAACCACCGGGAAGCGTACGGCTCGGCGTCCCGTCCGTGAGCCATCTCCAAGCGACGATTCTTCCTCAACTCCTTCAGATAATCCTGGTCCCTCATCTCCACAGGTAGATACTTTAGCCGGGAGAGTTATTACTATGGGTAGAAAAGTAGATTTTGATTTCTTCGAGGCCGAGGGATTTTCTATTGGAAGACAAATTAAAGAGCTTGGCTGGGACAAGGTCTGTTCGTTGGATGTTCCCACTTATCCGGCCCTAGTTAAGGAATTTTATTTCAATTTATCAAGGGGAGATGGTGGGATTATCAGTTCTGTTAGAGGGAAGAGAGTTCACCTTACCTTTCAGAGTTTAGGACATCTTCTGAGCATCCCTGTCACTGGATTAGTGCTGACATTCATAGTGAGAGGTCTGATGCATTATCAAGGATGTTAGGAAGAGAAGTGTCTGAATTTGAAGAAGTTAGGGCTAATCAGTTGCCCTTGGAGCTTAGATTACTTCACAACATCTGTAGTAGGATCTTATTCCCTAAGACTGGCCGATTTGAGTATGTCTCAGAGCGAGACATTGTAGTTATGGACAGTGTTCTGACTGGTCAGCCTATTAACCTTGCTGGGATGATGATTTTCTACATGGCTGAGGCTGGGGGCAAAAGGAGATCTTCACTGCCCTATGGTATGATTTTGACTATGGTGTTTAGAAGTCAAGGTATTGTAATTTCTGATAATGAGCCATCAAAGAACCTTAGACACACTGATTACTATAGCTTGGCTACTGTGCACCGGATGGGCTTTGTGAAGGTTAATGGTCAATGGGAGAGGAAAGGTCATCTGGATGAGAGAGCTGACATTAGGACTTCTGCACCATCTGAGGTTGGTCCATCAGCGAGGCATCTTCACCAGAGCCTAGCAGATCTTCACCACCTCTGCTCCTGCTCCTGCTCCAGTTCCTGTACCGCCACCTATGTCATCTGTCGGATTTTCAGATATTCAGTTAGAGCAACTCAAAAGTTTATTTGCTGCTCAAAAAGAAGAAATGAAGACAGAGTTTGATAGCCAATTTATGAATTTGAAAGAAACCCTTTACTCTTTGGATGATCGCATTAGAATGATTGAGTCTACCCTTGGTTCCTCTGAATCCTTAAAGAATGATCTCAAGAACATATTTGAAGAGCTTAAGGATATTGGTGGAGACTCAGAGACTTACTCCAAATGCAATGCTGAGCTTCAGGACAAGATTATGACTGCATGTGCATTTGTTGACAGAAGACTAAAAGAATTTGTTAGGACTCAAAGTGAAGGGATGGCAAGGATTGTAGAAGAATTGCAAAGACTTCTTAGAACTCATTTTTGATTATCTTGTAATGAAGTGTCTTTGATAATTAGTCTAGTTTGAGTTATCTTGAAGCTTTAATGTAATGATGTATAGCTTGATGTTTGATATAGAGTTTCATGTTGTAATATGACTTTTGATGTAATGAACTTATCTTATACTTAATGAATATCTTTTGATCCTTGAAAAATCTATCAATTTTGTCATTTTACTTAACCCTTCTTGATCTTTTTGTTGATTACAAAAAAGGGGAGAGTTATGTAAGCATTTCCTAATCGTATATGCATTGAATGTAAAACAAAAAGAGGGGAGAAATATTTAGCTTTTGTATATGCATTGGATCAAGTAAGCTCAATTAAGCTTAATTTATTGGTATCTAATTAACTGCACATAAGGAGAGGCAATTAAAATTGGTATCAACATTAAAATTTTCTGTTAAAAGGAAGAACAATTGTTAAATTGAACATCATAGGGGGAGCTACCTCATTCAGGGGGAGCTTACCTGTGAGGGACAAACATTTGAGAAAATTGGAGTGAGAATCCTATTGTTTACTCATGCATATACTCAATGTTTTTATAATCATCAAAAAGGGGGAGATTGTTGACCCAATTATTGATTTTGATGATTAATAAAAAGATATGAGTATATTCATTTTATTACTAATAGATTTAACAAGTGTTTCAGGGCTTAAAAAGATTTGATCAATCAAAAAGGATAAAGAAATACATTTTTGAATCAATTGCCAGAAGTATGTTTCAAAATTCAGAGCCTGGAGTCGACACCTAGAAGGTCTGGAGCCGACCCCATGGCGATCAGATGCTTTCCTGATTTTTGGCACGAGGAGTCGACACTCAGAGTTTCGAGCCGACACCTAGATTTCAGGAGCCGACACTTACAGTCTGGAGCCGACTCCAATACGAGAACAGAAAGCATATTTTTGGACTACTCTGGAGCCGACACTTACAGTTTTCGGAGCCGACTCCCGAATGCGACGAGCCGACACTTACCTTTTTGGAGCCGACTCCTCAACGAACTTTTACTTTCTATTTTTGGATACTCGACTTGGAGCCGACACCTGAAAAGTTGGAGCCGACTCCAACCTGTCAGGAATGGATTTTCAAAGTATCAGAACGGCCTCCAACGGTAATATTTTCTCACCTAATCTCTAACGCTACTTTTCTTTGTGTAGGAGGAATCCAAGGACAAATAACGGCTAGTTTTTCACCTAATCATGGATTAAAGAGAATCTATAAAAGGGGAGTCCGTCCGTTTGAAAAAAGAGAGAAAAAATAGAGAGAAAACAAATTGAAAAAATCGAGAAGTCTTGAGCAAGAAATCAAAGAGGAAAGAGTCAAAGTTCAAATCCATCAACTCCAGAAAGCTCAAAGAGAAATCCAAGGCATTCAAGTTCAAAATCGGAGGATTTCCAAGTAAAGAAAAAAGAGCCAAAAGCCCTGTTTTTTCCAACTTCTCATCTGCAATCTTTGTGAAGAATCCGAGCTGAGGCCTGATTCAACATCTCAAAGGAGAAGAGGAAAAGAAGAAAAGCTCAAATCAACTCTGCTTCAAACAGGCTTTTCTAACCTTGTTTATTTATATTGAATATTTGCTCATTTGAGGAGCTTTTGTTATTGTAAACTCTATTCTCATTTGTTTTTGCTAGTTCAATCAGGGGGATTGAATTAGTGGAGGTAGTATACCTCGGGTCAAGCTAGATTAGCTTGGGTTTGGGTTTTGTGCTGGTGAGCCCGGAAAACCAGCTGGGTTCGTTGTGATCCCGGGGAAACAACAAGTTTTGAGTTGTGAGCTTGTAAAACAACTCGGCTGTAATCTAGTAGATTATAGTGTGGACCCAAGTGGTACTTGGGAGTGGACGTAGGTGTTGGATACACCGAACCACTATAAAATCCTTGTGTTTGCCGTGTTTTGATTCTCTATCTCTATCTCTTTGTTTGTGGTTAATATTTATCCTGCACTTAATCTTGTGTATTCCAAAGCCAATCGTTTTAAAAGGTTAAATTTTTTAAGAACCCAATTCATCCCTCCCCTCTTGGGTTGCCATCTGGTTCAACAATCTGTCCGGTTGATGTGGTACTCTACCAGATCACCTTAATGGTGCATCTAAAATGGTTTTGAGTTTGATCTAATCAACTCAGATTCTAAGGGTTCACTGGTTTGTGTTGTTCCTTCTACTTGATGAACTTCCTCAAGTTCAACATTAGAGCTATTTGTTCCTTCACTAAGGAACTCCTTTTCAAGAAAAACTGCTCTATTACTAATGAACAACTTTTGTTCTTCAGTATTGTAGAAGTAATATCCTTTGGTTTCTTTCGGATAGCCGATGAAAAAATATTTGTCAGATTTGGGTTCAAGTTTGTCTGATTTTGCACGTTTCACATAAGCCGGACACCCCAGACTCTCAGATAGGTAATAACCGGTTTATGTCCATACCACATCTCATGTGGAGTTTTAGAAACAGACTTACTTGGAACCTTATTAAGAATATGACAAGCTGATTCTAATGCGTATCCCCAAAATGATATTGGCAAGCTTGCAAAACCCATCATGGACCGAACCATGTCTAACAGAGTTCGATTCCTTCTTTCGGACACACCGTTATGTGCGGTGTTCCAGGAGGAGTCCATTGGGAGAGAATCTCATTCTCCTTAAATATGTCACAAATTCATTGGAAAGGTATTCGCCTCCTCGATCTGATCGAAGGGTCTTAATACATTTTCCTGTTTGTTTTTCTACTTCTTTATGATATAGTTTGAACATTTCAAACGATTCAGATTTATGTCGCATAAGATAGACATAACCGAACCTAGAAAGGTCGTCTGTAAAAGTAATGAAGTAGTAATATCCACCTTTGGCACAAGTGCTCATTGGTCCACATACATCAGTATGTACTAGACCCAATAGCTCTTTGGCTCTTTCACCTTTTCCAGTAAAAGATGACTTGGTCATTTTACCAAGAAGACATGATTCACAGGTAGTTAATGATTCACAATCATCAACTCGAAGGATGCCCTCCTGAGTTAACCTGTTTAATCTGTTCTTATTGATATGACCCAGCCGATGGTGCCAAAGATAAATATCTGTGACATCAGTTGTTCTAGGGCGCTTACTTGATTGTACACTACATTCACAGGCTGTGATAATATATAAATGCCATTAGATAAATGCCCAGTCATTACAGTGACTCCATTCATAATGATATTCAAAGTAACATCCTTTATTGAAATTTCATAATTACTTTTGGCCAGAAGGCCTACAGAAATTACGTTCAACAAGAACGTTGGGCAAAAATGACAATCATTTAGTATAATGACATTTCTATTGAAAACTATTTCAAGAACTCCTAATGCCAGAACTGGAACTAATCTTCCATCGCCGACATTAAGGAATCTTTCATTGTCCTCAAATCTTCTGGTGACCTGTAGTCCCTGCAATGAATTGCAAATGTTAAAAGGACTCCCGGTATCCAATACCCAGGTCTGATTATCATATACAGAAAAATTACAAGGTGTTATCATATAAATACCTTGTTGAGCAACATCTTGCTCCTTTTTCTTCTTTGGCCTGTTTGGATCAAGTGTGGCAATGTAAAGAGGACAGTTCCTCTTCCAGTGCCCTTGCATCTTGCAGTGAAAGCATTCAGCTTGACTTTTATCAACTTTCTTCTTCTGCATCTGACCCCTTATAGATGTCCTAGCATGTTGCACCTTTTTATTATTCTTTTTCTTCTTCCCTTTCCCAAAGGGTTTACGCCCTACCTTAGATCCTTCAACCACATTAACCAAACCCTTAGAGAGCTGGTTATCCTTCTCAAAGTTCTGTAACAACCCCAACAAACCGTGGTAGTTGACTGCAGGCTTTGTCATTCGAAAATGAGTAAGGAAAGGTCGGAAGGATGGAGGCAAGGAATTCAGGATCGCATCTTTTCCCAACTGCTCATGTAAGGAAAGCCGAGCTTGCTTAGGAGTTCTATCTTCTCGATCATGTACAATACATGATCAGTGACAGGAGATCCATCCCTCATTCGAGCATTGAAAATAGCACAACTAGTCTTGTGCCTTTCAACATCGTCGGGTGTGCCGAAAGATTCATTCAACGCTTGAATGATTTCTTCTGGCTGAGCATTCTCGAACCGGCGACCGAATTCATCGTTCATTGCTGCTAGCATGATACAACGCACGCTAGTTCTATCATTGAGCCACTTCTGATAAGTGTCTCTCTCAGAACTTTGGGTGTTTGCATCAGGTATCTTTGGTGCAGGATTATTCAGAATATATAGAATCCTCTCATGCTCAAGGACGATCTTAAGTTTTCTGAACCAGCTATTGAAATTGGAACCATTCAATTGTCACTATCCAATAGGGACCTTAATGATAAATTAGTGGCCATGTTCTGCATAAGGAAAAACTAAAGTTTATTAGTATATAAATTGATTCAGTCTAAAGACTTGGACTTTAGTCTAAAGATTCTCCACTATTTTGTTCAAATTGGCAGCCTCTACACCCCAATTCGAAGAATTATTCTTAATTCTTTAGCGGGCACTAAGATCTACATAAACTACATACAGGCCCAAGTGAAGCTTGGCTAACCCATATGCATCTAAGAGTAGGTTCAAAACCAATTGTTTCCCCAAACAATTCTTAGTGTTCAGTTTTGCCCCATGTACCTCTTCAGCAGGCATGAAGTGCCTCCACTGAAAGTTCTGGTTAGGTCCAACCATTAAATGATATAATCAGTGTAACCTATCAATAGACAACCAAGCCCGAGTGAAGCTCGGCTCACCTGACTGTTTATTTAATAGTTACGCTGACTTATCATATAATGAATGATAATTCCGATGGTTGACAAGCACCAGGCATGGAGTGCCTCCAATGATTATCAAGACATCGGACTCATTATCACCCACCTTAATGGGAGGCTATGATCTAGTTATCATATAACTATTTCATTTTAAGGACCTAATAATTTTAGAGGATTTTAATAATATGAAGATAAATTGACTAATCAAGTTCTCCCACTGAATCTATGAAATCGGTAGAATGAAACAAGATTAAGTCAGGTTAAGTGGCACCTAAATCAGTCAGACTGATTTCCTTACAGGCATGGGTCAACCCGAATCAGGTAAATGATCTGAATCATAAATGGTTCACCACATGACCAGGTGAGTGAGATCGATGGGAGGGATATGCCATTAACTCGTTAAAGACGCATCAATACGAGTAGCTCCCAATTAAAAACCATTCGATCGTTGATCCTAGAGCAACTTGCCAACCCACCTTGACATCATATGGTTAACCAATTCTGATTTGACCATCTAAGAGATTCATGCTCAACCACGGAGCCTAATCTACTTCCATTTGGTTTAATCAAAGAGAAGGACATGATCAACTACAACTATTGTTTGATTTAGAGCATTCTTAACCTAATCTAATTAGATTTGATCAAATACTCTTTTAGTCCAGTTGATTTAAACCTTAGAGTCTAACCCTTTATGGACCCGATTTAGCTAACCCAAATGATTAAATATATTTCATGTTACATGTCATATATTTCAATCAAGCATAATGTTACTACTCATAATTCCTATATTTAGATCATATCTAAAAGATTAAATTAATATTTGACATTCAAATAAACTCTCATAAATATTTGTATGTTTTATAACATAGACATCATGCCATCATATATCATATCTATGTTTTATACTAAACATGCAAATATTATGGTTTTATACATCAATATGTATCAAATATAAAATATCTTTTGAGAGTGTGTGTAATCTATGTTTTGAAGCCAAAGATCAATTTAAATTATCATCAACGGCAAATATGTCACAGAATACCTCATTGAATGGGTAATTTGGATTTTCAATCCATCTGTGAATAGACCTTGTTTAGCCTTGATTACACAATTAATGAGAGCATTAATTTACATGCAATAAATTAGATCAAACGAACCATTTCTGAGAAATAATCTCCGAGGCATGCATATTTTAAAAATTGATAACAATTATCATTGCGGAAATTAAAGATTACATATTAATCTATCTAACATGCATCAATCATATCTTTGCCTTATATATAGGATCGTTGATCTAAAATATGCATAAATAAAAATATCATCAAGATCTTCAAGATGACTTCTTATCTTGAAGCCTGCCTTAAGATCTAGGGATCAAATCACTTACCTTAAGAACAGTAGGTAAATCCTTATTGCTCTGCAGCCGTTCAATCGTCCGGCCTCTAGTATCGTCCACGCGAAGCCCCGAATGATCAGATTTCGGGAGTGCTAGCTCGCGGAAAAATGCTTTGCTGATCTTGAATCCTCCCACTTGAATCTTCCTCCAAGATCCACCAGCTTCCGCTAACACCAGAATCACCAGGATTTTCTATTCTAACCTTTTAGAATTACAATCCACGACATATCGTGTATTGTTGTTCTATGTTCTCTGGTGAGGGAATGCCCTCTATTTATAGTCTCTTTTAGCCTTGACATTTAATTCTGACATTTAAGAATTCCGTTTTGGCAAAAAAGCAAAGAGACGAACCAAGAGCGCGGCGTTTGGTTTAATTCCGAAAAACCAAAGAGACGACGTTCGGTGAATTCGGTAAAGTTTTAATGCAGGCATTAAATTCTATATGAGAATTTAATCTCTCATGAGATGAGATTTTAGCCATCTCATCATGAGATCCATATTCGAGAGGTTTGGGTTCTGAATCTGAATGAATTTATTTGACTGAACCCACATAGATCATGGTCCAAGCCCAAATCAAATTTGGCTAGTCCTGAATCTATTTAAATCCAAATCAATCTAATTTTTGAAATTGACTAGTCCTTCTAATAGACTTAAACCAAATTGAATCTTATTCAATTGTACTTAACCCAATTGAGATAATTCAATCAATCAAATTGATTAATTAAATCATATACGATTCTCAATCGTTGATCAGCAAATAGATCATCCTAGGAAACTTCTATGCGTGTGACTCTCTAGGTTCGAACCTAAGCCGGTAGCATAGAAACAACTTTCTATACTAATCGATGTGCCCATCTAGCAATGGAACCCGACGTCCGGATAGGTCGAAGAGTTGCCGAGCAAACTCCAAGAACCCTAAGAAACAGTTACCGTATAATTCATCCTCTTGACCACAAATGCTAAGGATGGCTTAAGAGCCTGTCAACTCTAAATAGCAAATCCATAAAGTGATTTCAACTTTAGTGATCATGTGACTTTCACATGAAGTGCCTTGGCCAAGGTCTTGCTAAATTGAAACACAAGCATTTCTCCTTTTAACGGGATAGGTCAAATTCCATCTTGATCCACAACTGACTACCACAAGTACTTGACTGCACCCAGTAACCTTTCGTAGCTGGATTAGAAATCCAGGTGGTCCGGCACCTAAGTACAATGAGTTGCTTGTAAGCCACTGGTTGTGATCTTCAGGTCTGAAGGATACTTATACCTATATCTTCTCGGATTAACTCTTGACAGCAGAGTATCCGAAATGAGTCACGTTCGGTGAAATGTACTCCTACACTTTCACCTGTATGTCATACCAGTGTCTCTACACTCCTTGGTTAAGAGGATAACCAACAAATATGATATACAACGTCCTATAATTGATAGTACTATGGCCCTGTCATAGTATATCATTTGGTCGCGAACTCTTTTAAGGACCTTCAAAGATAAATCCTCCTTTATCGTGAAGGAAGATCCTAAGGGCTTCATTACTTTCAGGAGTATTAAGAAGATGTTCTTGTAATGAATAAACTGCCAAATAACTTTTATTAATATATCAATTTATATACAATTTACATTATCACAATCATCAAATGATTGGCTTTAGGATATAATTCCCAACACTCAAAATGATCTGATCTCCTATATGTGAGCATGTAATCTTTTGTTCTTTTAAGATATCTCATAACCCTTTGGCTGCTTTCCAGTGATCCATACCTGGGTTGCTTAAATATCTGCCTAACACTCCAACAATGTACGTAATATCCAGACGCGTACAAACTTGAGCATACATTAGACTCCCTACAACCGAAGTATAAGAAATCTTTTGCATCTTTTCAACTTCAAGGTTTCCTTTTGGGCACTGATTAATACTGAATTTATTTCCTTTGGCGACATGGGTATCACCTGGTTTGCAATTTTGCATGCCGAATCTCTTAGTACTTTATCGATATAGCTTCTTTGTGATAATCCAAGGATATCCTAAGAACGATATCGATGTATCTGGATTTTCAATATAAAGGAGGCATCACCAAGATCTTTCATTTAAAAATTGCTTGATAGAAATTTCTTGGTTTCATGCAACATGCCTATATCATTTGTGGCAAGCAAGATGTCATCCACATACAAAACCAGAAAAATGTATATACTCCCACTGAACTTATGATACACACAATCATCAACTGCATCACTTCAAAATTAAATGAAAGAATTACTTGATGAAATTTATGGTACCATTGTTGAGAAGCTTGCTTTAACCCATAAATGGATTTTGTCAATTTGCAAACCAATTTCTTTGAGTCTTTTGACACAAAGTTTTCTGGTTGCACCATATAAATTGTCTCATCAATGTCTCCATTGAGAAACGTCATCTTGACATCCATTTAATGGAGTTCCATATCATACTGTGCAACAAGAGCCATGATTGTCCTAAAAGAGTCCTTCGATGAAACTGGAGAGGTCTCTTTAAAGTCAATCCCTTCCTTTTGAATATAGCCTTTAGCCACAAGACGGGCTTTATACCTTTCCACATTACCCTTTGAATCCTGTTTGGTCTTAAAAATCCATTTGCAACCAATGGGTTTCATACCTTCTGGTAATGGGACAAGTTTCCAAATTTTATTATCTTGCATAGACTTATACTCTTCTTTCATTGCTTCAATCCACTTTTCTAATTAGAACCTTGTATGGCTTGAAAGAAGTTAACAGGATCATCTTCCATCACGCCATTATTTTCCTCATGTTTCTGAAGAAATACTATATAGTCATCTGGAATAGCATTCTTCCTTTCTCTAGTGGATTGCCGCAAAGGCACTTGTTCTTGAGGTGTTGAGTTTGTACCTCTGAGGGTTGAACAACAATTTTTTGTTGTTCTGAAATTGCAACTTGATCATTATCAAAAGCAATTATAGGAATAGAAACTAGTTGCTCTTCAATAAGAGTAGTAGTTTCCAATTCTTGATTTGGGATCATAAAACTTGTAACCCCTGGATCGCTCAGAATACCCAACAAAATAGCTACTCACTGTTCTGGAATCCAATTTCTTTTCATGTGGCCTATAAGGCCTTGCCTCAACTGGACATCCCCAAATATAAAATGCTTTAGACTAGGCTTTCGTCCTATCCAAAGCTCATAAGGTGTTTTGACAGCTGCTTTAGTTGGTACTCTATTCAGAATGTAGGTTACTATCTTTAATGTCATTCAACTCTATTTCTAGAGATGTAACCTAAACGCTTGTGCCACAATGTTCCTGAATTTTCATTGCAAATTTTCGCTTAGTACCTTGTGATTCCATATTCAGGGTTTCATTATAAGAAACAATAGTATCAAGCAAATATAGATTGTCATACATCATAAGAAAATCAGTTCCAATAACATTTGAATTAAAGAAAGACTAAATTAACTATTTCCAAATGAACAACAATATCCTAATTTGTCCAAAGTTGAAATAGAAACCGAATTCCATCTAAATGACGGTACTACAAAAGTGTCTTTCAAATCCAAATAATAACGAGAACTTAATATCAATCTAAAATGCCCAATCGCCTCCACATCTACCGACTTGCCATCTCCCACATAAATGTATCTTTCAGCATCAGTTGGTTTTTGGTAGCTCAGGCAACCCTGCATTGAAACACTGATGTTAGTAGTAGCACCAGAATCTAACTATCAAGTGTTTCTTGGTACTGAAGCTATATTCACTTCAGAACATACCAATTTAAGAAATGTACCTTTCTTTTCACGCCATGCATGATACTTGGAACATTCCTTCTTCATATGTCCAGACTTCTTGCAGAAGAAACAACTTTCATTATCCTGATTTTGTTTCTTTTTTACTGGACCTTTAGCAGCTTCATTATTTCTTTTTTTGCCTTTTTCCTTGCCCTTTTCCTTAGAGGTACTTACCAAGTGAGCACTTTCAGTCTTCTCTTGCTTCAATCTCTCTTCCTCTTGCACACAATATGAAATGAGCTCATTAAGAGTCCATTTCTTCTTCTTCTGGCAGTTGTAACTGACCATAAATTGACTGAACTGATTAGGTAGAGAGATCAGTACTAGATGTACAAGCAAGTCTTCTGACATTTCAAGTTTTAGTGCCTTAAGCTTTGAAGCAAGATGAGACATTTCCATAATGTACTCCCTTATGTTTCCTTTGCCCTTATACTTCATGGAAATCAAGCTTTTCAAGATTATGCTTGTTTCTGCCTTATAGCTTTTGGCAAAGCGTTTCTCAATCTCAACAAGAAAATCCTTGGTACTGATAATCCTTCGGATACCACACCCCTAAAAGCTTCAAGTATGCCGCACTTGATGATCATAAGACTCATGCGATTAGAGCGATCCCACTTCTCATATATGTTCCTCTCATCAAAGGTACTTGATGCTGTAGGAGGAGTGAGTTGCTCAATCCTTAGTGCAAGGTCCATATCCATGCAGTCAAGAACAATAAGAATGTTCTCCTTCCAGTCCTTAAAGTTAGTGCCATTAAGAATCGGCACCGAATTGAGGTTAGCAGAAATAGGAGCAACATTAGCTGTAAAGAAAATAAAAGCAATATATAAATAACATACTCATATAAATAATTAATATCAATATCAATAAATTCAAATAATGGTAAATCTCATCTCAAAATATCAAGTGCAACATTAATATTAAGTCTTTGGACAATAATTAACTGCTAGTGGTACTCTTGTTGTAATGATCAAACACTAACAATAATGCATGTCAAATAATAAATCTATCTTTGGATCGACTTATTACTCACATGTAAATCCTTGTAATCGTTACGTGTTTATCATCACACATATATGTAGTTCGGCCAAGCATTAACCTTCCTTTGGGCCGATTAATACCCGCATGAAATATACACATACACAACATCCAACATCTTTTGTGAACCATCTATACAAGAGAGGTCACTTTGGTGATATCTTGTTTCAATTAGTTCAATTTCGAACGATGGATAAATTTATTAGGCATAAATAATTTGAATTTGATTGAATCATTTTAAAAAATAATGATATGTTATTTTGTGGTTCCACTCAATCTTTATAGCAAAAAAATAATTTATCCTAATGTATAAAACTTGCTTTATGCAACCAATTAAACTATACAGAAGGAGCTTATGCTCATGGAATTCAAAATAATTATTTTTAATGAAAGCCCAAAAATCAGAGGCCATGAGGCAAGGTTTTCCTAAACGCCTTCATTCCAAAGGACCTTCTTTTTATTTATTTATTTATTTATTAATTGTGTAAAGCATCAATGGCTAGCTAAAACGCAATGCGTTCAATTTCTAGTGGAGGAATTCCCGCAACACCCGTTTTGGAACTAATTTTCAGCCCATGGAACTCGTTTCCAGTGGTGGAGGAGAGTTTCATGTAACTAATTTTCATTAAAGATTTCTAGCGGTAAAGTGATGCTAACGGTCAGATTCCCACGTAAAGCCTTTGAGGGAGAAGATGGGAAAGGCATTAAATTCCACTCAACTTGAAAAAGGAAGAGAGCCATTATCCAGTTCTGTTATCCCAACGCCCCAACATTTTCTCCAGATTCCCAAAAGAATTTTGGTTCTCTTCGGATAAGAGCGAGTAAAGGATGCTCAGCATTAAATGAAGGATGCTTGGCAGGCAACTAGAGGATTTGTTTAAAAACAAAACAAAACGACTGAACAGCAAGCACAAGATTCCTTGCAGAAAAATCGGCTAGTCCTAATAATTCCATGAAAATTACGTGTCCATCTTTTTTTTATTAGGTAATGAAATCCTATAAATATCAGTATTTTCTTTTCTTTCCTCCCGTCTACTAGCAATTTGAGGGAAAGAAAATCTAGATTCACAATACCCCTTTCGAGAGCGGATATGAGAATTCTATGCAACTGCCTAGATTTCCAGTATTTTTTTAATTGCATAATAGAAAAAGGCAACCTAATTCCCAACAAAGGCAACACGTTCGGAAAAGAAAAAAATTAGTAGAAAAAAATTCCTATGAATTGAATGCATTGCCAATGAATTCTTTTATTTAAAATTAAATAAAAATTTAATTTTATCAAAAATTTGACTTTATTTTATCAGATAAAAGTTATCTAATTTATCTTTTAAAATAAAGAGGACGACGTGAGACTTACGATGCAGCGAATATCGCTCTTAACATCACGATGCAGCGAATAATGCTTTTGACATCGAAATTCATGATCATCAAACCATAAATAAAATAAAGTTTTGATGCGCTATGACCTTTGTTTTATTTAAAATCTGGATTTATAGATATTAAAATATCATTGGCATCAAAACAAAATTTAGAATAAACCAATGATGAGTATTTGTCTCACTATTGCTGAATAAGCCAAAGAAACATATGCACAAATATGAATATTAATGCATATAACCAAAATATTTCTCAATGATTCAACATGAATTGGGGCTCTGATACCAATTATTGAAAATTAAATCCGAACCTTTTGGTGAAGACCATCACCATGAAGCCTAAGAATCATTCATGCTTAATCTTCAAGAATCTATAATCGATAAATCAAGAATCCATAACCGATAAACGAAAGCATACCTGAATCCATATTGCTTGATTGCTCTCTAGAATCCTACGGTTGGCCTTCCAGATCAACATGTACTCCCAGAGAACCCTTTAAAATTTTCTCTAGGCTATTCTTTCTGATGATGGGATTCAAAGAAGGTCGTATGTGCGATCCAAGGACCACAACCGCTATATATAGATAATTTTATCATTATCTTTTGGTATTTATATTTTAACCCATCATAAAAATAGAAATAACCCCTTAGGTCTCTACACATTAAAGGGCTATACCTAATCAGATACATTAAAATCCAATCACTGAAACCTTAGCTAATCATTTTTAATTGTGCTTAACCTTATTTGACAGTCTGCAACACATAATTATTTCACATGCCCAATGTTGGATTAAAAATCCAACATTCTTCCCTCACTCCAATTTCTATTCATCTCTTTCTTTTATATCCTCAATCCAATTGAAGGCTTTCACTATCAAGTTCGCGAGCATTGAATGTAACTATCATCAATAAGATAAAATTGTAGGCTCACATGAGGTCTGCAATGAACCCTTCTATCTTCCTCTAGCATTGCCACTTCAAATAAGATATAAGTTAGTCCTTCGGTGGCTAAAGGATGGCAAACTTAGAACCACAGAGGAGTCAACAAGCATTGTACTACAATTAGGCTAGGCTATGGTAATTTAAGGGTTTAATGAATTATGTTAATATCATTTGAGCACCTTTTATTTTTTGGCTAAGAATGTGTATATCATATGAGATTTTAGTGAATCCAATGGGGTTATTTTATGATTTATGCTATTTTTCGTAATATTTGGATGATGCATCGTAGCAGAAGATGTCTTTATTTCTTATTTGAATATAATATATTTGTACATATGATTATTGATGACGCCAAGTCACATTCTTCAAGCGTCAGGGAAGACGGACGTCCTTCTCTTCGGACCCCTGCAAGAAAAGTCTCTGGAGACCGGATGCTCCGGTGGGGACCCTCCGATGCTCAAGTTAGTTACTTGGGATCAGATGAGAACTGCTCAGCCGAAGGGAGCTGAAATAGTTAGGGTTTTAGCTAGTAGGAAGAAAACTAGAAAACCAGAGTTCAAGGATCCTCACTCACAGTGCGGGCGCGTGCTTTTATACCTGTTTGAATGTCCCCTTTCTATTCCCCAAGATTGCTAATTTTTAGGAGTCCAATTCCATAACGGAAAAAATACGGGGCCGACGATGATAGGTCGTACTATCATCATACACACCGAATGCATCATGAGTTACCTGCTAGTACGACCTCATAGATGTCTCGCATCTGAGGTCATGTTTGGTGCGCACCACCACTGGACATGATCGTACATAGCAATGGGCAGGTGGTGGTCTGCATACCGTAATGGGGTATGGCCATGCACAGTGACAGGGATACAACGGATCATACGCCGTTATGAGGCATGGCCATCCTCTGCCATGGATGTCCGATGGATTATGTGGGCACGCCAGGTGGCCCAGAGCGGCCTGACCATACGTCGGGGATTGAGATATTGTTCATGTGCCCCGAGACCAAGAGGGAGGTCTCGGGGGTTGATATGGCTCCCGTCAGCTACCGCTATCTTTGCCGTTCATTCTAACGGCGCAGGATCAGCCATATCAGATGCCCCCTCACCCCTGAGACAGAGTGGGCACGCCCCAGTAAAGTGAAAGGGGTGTCATCTCCCAAATGGCTAATCCCTACCCTTTGCGAACCGCCTTCAGACACATGTCTATGGGCGCTGCGACGATTTTATGCGGGCAGTATAGGGATGTGATGGGGCGGCCAATGATATCCACCCGATTTGCGGCGATCATCCTCGAAGCAGGGTTTATCCGTCGAAGTTCGTGAGGAAAGTCGTGCCATCATTATCCATCATAACGGCGACGTCATTGGTGTCCTACCATTGGGTGGAGGCGAATCGTATCTCACGCTCAGCGATTTCCTAGGCAATCCAGTTTGTTATGGGAGCCCGCGTGGCGGTCGAGGCGGGTGGGATAGTTTGAAACTGAATAAAACCTGAGTAGAAGGTCGAAAGCGGCCATTCTATTCCTGTTATCGTCGTCTTCTCCCTCTGCTTTCTGGTTTTCTGCTTCCTGGTTCCCTCTGCAACTCGAGAGCTCGCGTTCATCACTTTCCTCCCCAGGTTAGCTCTTTGTTCCTCCTAGGCTTCTTCAATCTTTCGTCTCGCAATGAGTTCCCAGTCTTGGTCTGCGGAGGACGATTCGGAGAATCGTTCCTCGCCCGAGAGGCCTCAAGTTTCTCCATCTCCTCCTTCTCCCCTTGAGTGGTCCTCCGATCCGGAGGATCACATCCCTCTAGCCCAACGGTGGGTCGCCGGGGAGGCTCCCGCAGGGAGGCGCTCGGCGGCGGCTGGCCGAAATCCGCCGAGAGGTTGCTAGGCGAGGGCCGGCACCTCCTCGAGTGTGGGGGCGGAATCCCCGGAAGGGGCCATCTCCACAGTAACATGCAACGACTTGGTAAACATCTAGGCCCGTTACCAAATTCCTCGGGATATTGAGCTCTATCTCCCGACCCCTAACGACAGGGTGATCTCATCCCGACCGGGTCGGGTGGCCATCTATGAGATTTTCCTGAGGGTGGGCCTCCGCTTACCCTTTCATCCCTTCTTCGTTAACCTCCTTGACTATTATTCCTTAACTCCTTCCCAACTGGTCCCAAATTCCTTACGTGTCATTTGTGCCTTCGTTATCCTTTACCATCACCTCCACATCACCCCGCGAGTCTCTCTCTTCCGTTCCTTTTATATCCTCCGGTCTCAGAAAGGTTGGTGGCTATTCCAGCCCAGGCCCAACCGTGTCCTTAAACTCCTTCTCCCTTCTTCCGTTAAAGGCTGGAAATCTCGATTTTTCTTCGCCAACATTGGCCAAGTAAAGTCTCGATGGGGAGACCCTGACCCCCGAGGCAATGCAAATTCCACTGTCCACCCCAGAGATAAAGAGGCGCTAGGGCAGCTGTTGTCCACCGAAATTCCTCGGTACAGCCTACTCCTGACAGAGGAAAACCTTCGGTCGGTGGGTCTTATCTCCCAGTTTGGTAAGTCTCCCTGTACTTAACCAAAGTCTTGCCTTGGCCCTCGCTCATCGTTTTTTTTTTTTTTTGCTGACCCCGATCGATACTGCGCAGCCATAAAAATCCCAGCATGCCGACTCATGAAGGCCGCCGCCAAAAGGAAGGCCCGAGAGGGACCGAGCGAGGGCGGCGAGCACCAGACCCAAAATGCCCGATAGTGCGGGCACTCGAGCCATCCGCACCGCAAGAACCTCCGGTCACCCCGAAGATCGACTTGATGGCCGACACCCCACCTGAAAGGACTGCAAGTGGGGGAGCGGCAACAGAGACGCCGGCCGCAGGGGAGCCGGCGATAACGAGGGAGTCGGCAATGGAGGCGGAGCCGGCCATGGAGGAGTCGGCTGCAGAGGAGCCAACGGCGGTGGGGGGGCCTCCTGCCCCCTGCGAACCAGCCCCCACCGAAGCTGCAAGGGACTGGGGTGAGGGACCATCACAAACAGTAGGCCCACCCCTGGAGCAGACGCCAGTGAGCATCTCTCCATGCACCGAATCCGAGACCGCCGAAGCTGCCGAAGGGAGTAGGGCTAGGCGGGGGCTGTCTCGGGACTCTATCCTAGACGATGGGTGCCGGGTGGAGCGGCTCATCTCGTCAATCTTCGTACCGGAGGTTCAGGAGGAGCTCAGCCATTTGAAGGCGACTACATTCTTCCATGAATCCTACGTGGCCTTAGTCAAGGTAAATAGACTATCCGCTCTCCGCTTTCAAATTTCTTTTTTGCTCCTCTTCTTTTTGACATGGGGCTTGCATGCAGATTGCAAACTCCCTGGCTATCGCCAGGGAAGTTATCCATGGTGAAAAGACCATCGTGCGGGAGGCCCAAAAAAAAGCCGAGGATGCTCGCGCTCGAGCAGAAACGGCCAAGAAGGCCTTAGAACAGCCAAGATGGCCCGGGCTGATGAAATAAAAGCGGCCGAGAACTGGGCAGAGATTGAATCCAACCGCCTGCGGGCGGCCCTCAACCAGCTCATGGAGGCCGAGAATGCCGTCGCGGCCAGGGACTTGCACATCTCCGAATTGGTCGCAACCATCCAGGCGGCTGAGAGTCAGGTGAGTGAGGCCAAAGAAAAGGCAAGGACGGCGGAGGAGAAAGTGAGGAAGGCCAAGAAAGGGCGAAGGGAGCGGAGGAGGAAAGGAATCTAGCCCTGGAGGCTGAGAGGATAGTAGTGGCAGCCCTGGCTGCTGAGAGGGGAGCTCTAGCGGCTGAGGTGGAGGCAGCTGTCGATGTCAGGACCGCCAGGGTCATTGAAGAATTTTGGGCATCCGAGCATTTCATGGATGAGCTGACCGAAGCTTCGACGGGGGCATACCTTCAAGGGTTCCAGCATGGGAAGGAAAAGGTGGCTCGAGACTTAAATTTTCCCTAGGCCCTTGAAGTGGAGCCGGACCGCCTCTCTGAGATGGGCTCTTCTGATGATGAGGACGCACCTGCTGACCTATAAGCCCTATACTGTATTATCATTTTATTTTTGTAAGTCCGACTTGGTCGGCATTTTGTAAGCACTTTCAAATTAATGAAATACACTCCTTTCAATGAGATTTGTCTCCACTTGATTGCAACTGTCACTTCAAACCCTTTGGTAGCCAACGCGGGACCCTTAAGGGCTTCGTCGGTATCGAGTAATCTGTAACTTACTCTTGGATAGCCTCGACTGGGCTTCATAGGACCGAATCTTGGGGTTGGGAGGTACGAAATCCCAGTTACCGACAAAGCGTAGGACTCAGAAGGTCAAGATAAAATCGAGCCTCCCGGGCCACTTGCACGTCGCTTCGCCAACGGTATGCCGGGCTTTGTGCCTGGCGGGCCTAGGGCTTTCATGCCGACTGGGGTTGGATCTATGCTGCTGAGAGCCAACGGCGTGTCGCTCTGCCAGTGGTACACTGGGCTTTATGCCTGGTGGCCCAGGGCTTTTGTGCCGACTGGGGTCGGGCTTAAGTTGCTAAGAGTCGGCAGCACGCCGCTCTGCCAGTAATATACTGGGCTTTGTGCCTGGCTAGCCCAGGAATTTTGTGCCGACCGGGATCGGGCTTTAGTTGCTGAGAGCTGGCAGCATGCTGCTCTACCAGTGGTACACTGGGCTTTGTGCCTAGCTGGCCCAGGGCTTTTGTGCCGACCGGGGTCGAGCTTAAGTTGCTGAGAGACGGCAGCACGCCACTCTGCTAGTGGTACACTGGGCTTTGTGCCTGGCTGGCCCAGGGCTTTTGTGCCGACCGGGGTCGGGCTTAAGTTGTTGAGAGCTGGCAGTATGCCGCTCTGACAGTGGTACACTAGACTTTGTGCCTGGCTGGCCCAGGGCTTTTGTGCCAACCAGGGTTGGGCTTAAGTGCTGAGAGCCAGTGGCACGCCGCTCTGCCAGTGGTACACTGGGCTTTATGCCTGGCTGGCCCAGGGCTTTTGTGCCGACCGGGGTCGGGCTTAAGTTGCTGAGAGCCGACAGCACGCCGCTCTGCCAGTGGTACACTGGGCTTTGTGCCTGGCTGGCCCAGGGCTTTTGTGCCGACCGGGGTCGGGCTTAAGTTGCTGAGAGCCGGCAGCACGCCGCAATGCCAGTGGTACACTGGGCTTTGTGCCTGACTGGACCATGGATTTTGTGTCGATCGGGGTCGGGCTTAAGTTGCTGAGAGCCGGCAGCACGCCGCTATGCCAGTGGTACACTGGGCTTTGTGCCTGGCTGGCCCAGGGCTTTTGTGCCGACCGAGGTCGGGCTTAAGTTGCTACACTGAGGTACTAGAACCCACATTTATTAATACAAAATGACGAGTGAAGACCCAGAAGAATACAAGCAAGATATTTAATGTAAGAAAGGGATGTACTACTGATAGTACCGACGGAGGTTATCAGCGTTCTACGTCCGAAGAAGTGGTTTCTCATCCAGCTTTTCAATCTTGTATGCCCTATGGCAGAGCGCTTCGGTGATCCGGTAAGGCCCTTCCCAATTCGGAGCCAGCTTACCCCCTTCCATTGGCTTCGAGACTTTAGCTCGTCGAAGGATCATGTCTCCCGGTAGGAAAGTCGTGGGATGCATACTGGCGTTATAATATTTGGCAGCCCATTGCCGGTAGACCGCCATCCGAAGTCGCGCTCGGTCTTGCACTTCCTCCACTAGGTCGAGGCTGGCTCGCAGCCGGTCTGGGTTGTCTTCCTCGTTGTTTGACTCTACCCGAGGGCTCAGAGAGCCTACCTCCATCGGGATGACGGCTTCGGACCCAAAGACTAGGCTGAATGGGGTCTCACCGGTGGGGGTTCGTGGCGTTGTGTGGTAGGCCCATAGCACATTGGGAAGCTCCTCCACCCACCGTCCCTTACAATCGTTCAGCCGGGTTCTCAGTCCTTGGAGAATGATGCGATTAGTTACCTCGACTGCCCCGTTGGTCTGAGGGTGTCCGACGGAAGTGAATCTGTAGCAGATGCCCAGTTCGGAGCAGAATTCCCGAAAGGGCGTGTTGTCAAACTGCCAGCCATTGTCGGTGACCAGGGCGTGTGGCAGTCCGAACCGGCATATAATGGACTTCCAAAAGAATGATCTTACCTTACTTTCCGTGATCTTAGCAAGGGCCTCGGCTTCAATCCACTTGATGAAGTGATCAACGGCCACCAGGAGGAACTTGCACTGTCCGGAGGCTGGGGAAAATGGTCCCAGGATATCCATACCCCACTGGTCGAAGGGCCAGGATGCCACCAAGGGGGTTGACTGAGACATCGGCTTTTGCTGGATATTAGCATGGCGCTGATAGCTATCACATCTCTTAACGAGCTCGGCTACGTTCTCCTTCATGGTCAGCCAAAAGTACCCCTATCGTAGGGCCTTGTAAGCTAGGGCTCTGCCCCCCATGTGACTTACGTAGATGTCTTCATGGATCTCCCGCAGGATGTAGTCTGATTCTGCTGGTCCCACGCACCTGAGGACTGGGTATGAAAATGATCTTTGATAAAGCTTCCCATCCATCATCAGGAACCTCGAGGCCCTCCGCCTGAGTAGTCTGGCCTCAACGGGGTTCTCTGGAAGAGTGCCGTCGGTCAAATATCGGACGTAGGCATCCATCCAGAGGGCCCTTGCTCAATCGGTAGCACTTCATCAGTAACTTCAATGCTTGGGGCCTGGAGGTGCTCCACATATGTTCTTCCCAGCGTCCCGTCGGCCGAAGTGGCCAAACGGGATAGCGCGTCGGCCCTAGCATTCTCCACTCGGGGAATGTAGCTGACACGGAAGTAAAAGAACCGAGAGGCTTGGAATTGCACCTTGCTCAGGTAATGGGACATGGTTGGGTCTCTAGCTTCATACTTCCCAGTGACCTGCCTAGAAATAAGCTGAGAGTCCGTGAAGGCCCTTAAACGCCCTGCGCCTAGCTCCTCAGCCAACCTTATTCCCGCTAACGCCTAGTTGTTAGTCGCCGGGAACTAGAATCGAAGAGCATACTCCATCACCTCCCCTTCAGGGCTCGCAAGAATGAGTCTGGCTCCGCTTCCCTGAGAATTTACTGCTCCATCTACGTGCAGAATCCAGTCCTCCTTTTCTGCCTCCTCAGTTGAGGGAGGGTCCACACACTCCTCCGGGCGTATCTCCTCCAAACCCTTCTTGGTCCAGAAACACTCAACCAAGAAATCAGCTATCACCTAAGACTTCATGGCCGACCTTGGTCGGATGGATAGGTCAAATTCACTCAGTTTGATGGCCCATTTGGCTAGCCGACCAGAGGTATTAGGACGAGACAAGATGGTTCGAAGAGGTTGGTCCATGAGTACCACGATGGGATGAGCCTGAAAGTAGGGTCGGAAGCGTTGGGCAGAGACCACCAGGGCAAAAATGATCTTCTCGGTTCTAGAGTATCTGGTCTCGATATCGTGAAGTACCTTGCTGGTGTAGTAGACCGACCTCTGTACTCCATCAACATCCATGTGCACTAGCACATAACTGACAGCTTCTGGGGAGGCTGCGAGGTACAGGAAGAGCCCCCACTCTTTGGCTTGGACAACAGCAGGGGAGTGGATAGAAATTACTTCAACTCTTTGAAGGCATCCTAACACTCCTTTGTCCACTCGAATCCATTGACCTTGCGCAATGCCTTAAAGAAGGGCAGGCACCTTTCTGCCGATCTTGACATGAAACGACTCAAAGCCGCCACCCTTCCAGTTAGGCGTTGCACCTCCTTCTTATTAGCTGGGGTCCTCATATCCAAGATAGCCCTGATCTTGTCAGGGTTGGCTTCAATCCCTCGCTGGGTTACCATAAAGCCCAGAAACTTGCCTGCCGCCACTCCGAAGGCACACTTGTGGGGGTTAAGCCTCATCTGGTACTGGCGCAGGTTGTTGAAGGTCTCCTTGAGGTCGGCGACATGATCAATAGCACTGGTGCTCTTGGTCAGCATATCATCCATGTACACCTCCATGTTACGCCCGATCTGGTCCTCAAAGACCTTATTCATCAACCTTTGATAGGTGGCTCCAGCATTCTTCAGCCCAAACGGCATCACCTTGTAGCAGTAAGTCCCTTTTTCTGTAACAAAAGAGGTGGCTTCTTCGTCTGCCAGGTTCATCCTGATCTGATTGTACCCCAAGAATGCATCCATGAAACTAAGGGTCTCATGCCCGCACGTGGCGTCCATTAGCTGGTCGATCCAGGGTAACGGGAAGCTGTCTTTGGGGCATGCCTTGTTGAGGTCGGTGAAATCCACGCACATCCTCTAGCTCCCACTAGCCTTGCAAACCATCACGACATTCGTCAGCCAGTCCGGGTAGTGCACCTCGTGGATATAACCGGCCTCTAGTAGCTTCCGCACCTCCTCATCCACGGCCTTTTGTCGGTCGAGGGAAAAACTCCTTTTTTTCTGCCGGATAGGTCGGCACTCCGACCTAATGTTAAGTTGGTGGGTAATCGCCTCTTCTGGAATACCTGGCATATCGGACGTCGACCAGGCAAAGACATCTGCATGGGCTCGTAGAAAGGTAAGGAGTCGGTCACGAGCCTCCTCCGGGAGTAGGGCTCCAATCCGGATTGTCCTCATTGGGTCCTCCCCGAGGGGGAAAGTAAGCAGGCGCTCAGCCGGCTCTCCTCTTCTCTCCAGGTCCCAAGGATCCAGCATCTCAGGTACTGGCATGGGTGCCACCCCCTGCGGATTAGGGGCCATGTGGTAGCAAAGTGAGGGCAAATTCTGCTCTCCCCGCATCTCCCCGACTCCTTCGCTGGTAGGAAACCTCACGAGGAGCCTCTTAGTGGATATGACAGCATCCAAAAGATTGAGCCCGGGCCTCCTAAGGATCGCGTTGTAAGCAAGGGGCACACGAACAACCAAGAAGTTTATGAAAACTGTACTTTGACGCGGGGTCGTGCCAGCCGTAGCAGGGAGAGTGACCTCCCCCTCGACTTTCACAGAATCTCCAGTGAACCCCATCAGGGGCGTGACGACGGGCCGGAGCAGATCGGGCGACAGGTTCATGCGAACAAAAGCATCATAGTTCAAAACATCCACAGAGTTCCCACTATCAACTAGAATTCTCTTTACAGGATGTTTAGCGATCGTCATGGACATGATGACGCTGTCATCATTTTTGTTTACCACCTCCTCTAAGTCCTTTTTAAAGAAAGGAATTACAGAATCCAACTCCCCCTCCCCTCTCGGCCTCTTCGGCGGGCCTCCTGCCCCCCAGGAAATCATTGCCACCGTCTTCTCTGTTGGGGCGTTGTCGATCATCGGCGGCGGGGGCGCTGACGGGCTAGGAACTCCTAGGTTTTTCCTCTGGACGAACTTTCCCAGGTAGCCTCGTTGGATAAGGTCTTCTATAGCCTTCTTCAGCTGGCAACAGTCATCAGTGTCATGGCCGTGATCCCGGTGATAACGACAGTAGAGGTTCTTGTTACGAGGGATCTTCGGGTTTATTGGAGGAGGGCGCTGAAGATAAGGCCCCCCTTCAATCTCGAGCAAGATCTGCGATATCAGGGCGAGCAGTGGGGTGTAGAGTCCATCTCTTGATGCAGGGGCTCGGGGACGGTTGTCTGGCCGGCGAGGAGGCTCAGGTCTTCTGTGGCAAGCTTCGATAGGTTCCAGTCGGGCCGGTTTCTTGGAGACGCTCCCACTAGCCTAGCGTCGGGAGGAGTCGGCCTCGTCAGCTCGAATGTATTTCTGGGCCCGAGTCAAGAGCTTGGCGTAGGAGCCGGGCGGCTTCTTGTCAAGGGAGTACTCGAAGCAAGACGGGCGAAGAGGCTATTTGCTACCCTTGGAATCTTCCGGCAGGCATCAAAATGGGCCAATAAAGCTCTTTCCAACTGGCAAAAGGAATCAATACTCCGTGGTGGCAGACGGGAGTACCAAGCTCGGGCGGCCTTCTTCAGGGTGGCTGGGAAGGCGATGCACATGAGCGAATCGGTGGCCCCCTGGACTTGCATGAGAACTTTATAACTTTCCAAGTGGTCTAAGGGGTCTGTGGTCCCGTCATAAGGATCTAGCTGGGAAAGGCAGAACCGGGTCGAGATGGGCTCTTCCATGATGTGGCGAGACAGCGGAGGCCGGCTGTCGTAGTCCATCTCTGGCAGGTGGGTGATCCGGCGGCTAAGTTCCTCCAACCTCTGGTTATACTCGTCGAGTCGACGCTTGGCTCGATGGGCTATCCGACCATCAAAAGACCCCTCCCCCGAAGATTCAGAGGACGGAGAACGGGGACGGCGATGTTGGCGAGGGCGCTTCGCCTCCTTCCCATGTCGCCGCCTAGGAGAGGCACTGGCGTGGTGAGAAGGCGACCGGTGTCTCTTAGAGGCTTCCCGGTGGTGAGGCTTGGGTGGAGCTTGATGGTGGTGACTCCTCGGTACCGGTGATCTCCTTCGGGAGGAATGCTGGCTGGGTTGCACAACCCCTGGAACTGATGGATTTGGCTCTGGCTACTGCGGGGCTACTTGTCGGTGCTGCATGCCCTGAACCGCCGCTACCAGGGATTGGACTTGCATGGCCAGGGCGGCGAATCGATCTTCCTGGAACTATTGCGGGGGAGGCGCAAGGACATCGACCGAAGGAGCGGAAGGTCCAGCCTCCTGGGGATGCAACGATGCTGGAACGCTGGCCGGGAGAGCTGAGGGGGCATCCGCGAGTGGATCGGCTCCTTGGCGCTGCCCCCCAGTGCAACTAGTAGAGATTGCTTCGCACGGGTCGTCACCATGGCTTCAAGAGCCCGAGAAGAGAGATTACAGATTGCTGGTCCGATGTCTTTCTCTTTCCTTCCCCCCTTCCTGGCGCGCCAATCTGATGACGCCAAGTCACCTTCTTCAAGCGTCAGGGAAGACAGATGTCCTTCTCTCTGGACCCTTGCAAGAAAAGTCCCCGGAGACCGGATGCTCCGGTGGGGACCCTCCGACGCTCAAGTTAGTCACTTGGGATCAGATGAGAACTGCTCAGCCGAAGGGAGCTGAAACAGTTATGGTTTTAGCTAGTAGGAAGAAAACTAGAAAACCAGAGTTCAAGGATCCTCACTCACAGTGCGGGTGCGTGCTTTTATACATATTCGAATGTCCTCTTTCTATTCCCCAAGATTGCTGATTTTTAGGAGTCCAGTTCCATAACGGACAAAATACGGGGCCGACGATGACAGGTCATACTGTCATCATGCACACCGAATGCATCATGAGTTACATGCCAATACGACCTCACAGATGTCTCGCATCTGAGGTCATGTTTTGTGCGCACCACCACTGGACATGATCGTGCACAGCAACGGACAGGTGGTGGTCTGCATACCATAACGGGGTATGGCCATACATAGTGACAGGGATACAACGGATCATACGCCGTTATGAGGTATGGCCACCCTCTGCCACGGATGTCCGGTGGATTATGTGGGCACGCCAGGTGGCCTAGAGCGGCCTGACCATGCGCCGGGGATTGAGATATTGTTCATGTGCCCCGAGACCGAGAGGGAGGTCTCGGGGGTTGATATACTGTTCATGCGCCCCGAGATCGATAGGGAGGTCTCGGGGGTTGATATGGCTCCCGTCAGCTGCCGCTATCTTTGCCGTTCATTCTAACGGCGCAGGATCAGCCATATTAATTATCTTTATTTTTTAATATTTTTTTATTTATTGAGTTAAGATTCAACAATCGACCTACTTTTTTTATTTTATTTTTAAAAGGGTTCAACAGTTGACCTACAATTGAATTCTCGCCTCGTTGTCCAGCATGCAGACGAATAGAGTTGAGCTTTCTCTTGTTTTACAACGATCTAATGTTCATATTTGGCTCACTTATAAATCAAGCTCTAAAATTTATTTGAGCTCAGACTCCATTCCTAATGGAGTGAAGTCAAAATGAGCATAAGAGAAGTTGATCTCCATTCCTAATGGAGTGAAGTCAAAATGAGCATAAGAGAAGTTGATCTTGATATACTGATAAGCAACTCAGATCATTTGCAGCACTAAATCTAGTTGTGAAAAAGGAAAGCTCATGTTAAGTTTCAAAACATTTACTATGATCTTTACATGAAAGTGAAAACTTACACTCAATCAAAACTCTTGATTGATAATTATTTTTATTTTTTTAAAAAAAATGTGGAAGAAGAATAGTGCTGTAGTAGAGAAGATAAAATACTGGGTGTGATTTCCTTCCATAAAAATCTTGGATTCAGACCGGCTTAGCTGCTTAATATACATTGACTGTTAGGAAGAAACAAAATCTATAAAGGAGGGATGGTGATATATTAAAGAATAAAAAGATATTATACTCTAATTTTTTTCTTAAATTATGTGCGTAAGCTTACTAGCGGCTGTAATATAAGGTTTTATGCAATTCCGTAAGTTCATACATGGGCTAATAAGGCAATAAACTATGAAAAAAAATTGTACAACATCTTCAATGCAGGATTACCTACACTGGATACAAAAATTCCTCCGCATCAAAAAGCTCACTCGTGGATTTCATACTGTAGATGTACGAGATCATGCATGAATAAATTTTTGCATTCGGTGCAGACCATTCTGCATCAAAGGTGATGCAAAAAGTCTTTTCTTAAACCAAAAAAAGCTCTCCAATCCAAAGAGTTCCTCTGAGGGCATGCCAACATATATTATATTATATTAAGTTATGCATCTTCTTTATTATAATATAAATTACTTCAGTTTTCTACTCCATGTTCCTTTTAGGTATGAAGCGCTACCACGTGTCTTCGAGTTAAAGAAGACGAGCGTGTTGCTAAAATTCATATTCATTATCCATGCTTTTCCTTAATTCATGCAATGCGAATTGCACTAATAATTAGTTTATCATGTTAAGATTTAGGACAATTAGTTAATCAAGTGAATGCCTAGCCACATTAATTTTCTAAGACTTTAATTTTGTCTTAGAAGGCATTTGATATAGAATTGAAATTACTTTTATAAATTTTTTTTATCTCTGTTAAGGGTGTTGAGTATAAGGTTAATTTTCCTTTAAAAAAAATTTCTTTATAACTTAAAAATGATAGATTAACAAGATACAAGTTAAATTATTCATGAGATGAAAAGAGATTAAAATATTATAATTAATAAAATATTAAATAATTTGATTATTCTTTTTCATTTTATCTTTTTTATATTAATCTCTTTTATATTAATCTGGTTCAAAAATAATTAATAATTTATAATATTTCATCATTCATTCATATAAATAACTAAATATAGTTAGTAAAAAACTTTTATCCTCTTAAAAATTACAGTGAAAAATATTACTTTTATAACCTTTTTATCCCTAATTTTTTTTAACCCCAAACCAAAAGCATTCTTGGCTGTTCACAAAATCCCTGCCACCGAAGTCCGTCGCTGATCTGAGTTATACCTCGCAAGAAGGTGGGTGGAAGCTTCCATCTGCAGTTCTGCACCTCAAAAATTACTCTCGGTACTCATAATTTTTAAAAAATTTAAAATTACTTTTCACACCCCCATTTTTTTCTCTCTACACTCTTTTTTTTTTTTTTTTTTTTTTCTAAACCACCCTCACCCACCGGTGTTGCTCTCCCGACCTGCATCCCATCTCCTTCCTCTTCCCATTCCCCTCCTCCCGTTCAGCTCCCTTGCTCTTCAACGGCGGCGGCATCTCTTTTTTTATTCCAGTCTATTTCAAAGCTCCTACGGAGCTCGTGTAATGGTGGCAGTGGGATGCCCCTCAAGTCCTTGGGGAGCTCGCGAATGGGAGCGAGGACGAGAACGAAGAAGAGTCTCTCAGCCACTGTGGTGGCGAAGATCAAGAAGGTGAAGAATCACGAATATCCCTGGTCCGACGAGATCGATCCCAACATAAAGGGCGGGTACCTCACTTCTAGGTCTTCTTCGGTCCTGTCTGATTAAACAATGTCTTTTGTTTGGCCACATATCGAACAGAAAGTTTTTGTTTGGCCCAGTATGATTGAACAGAAGGCATCCATTTGTATTTTCTTCGATCCTTATAGACCAAACGAAACATGATTCAAAAAAAATTGAAACATATTAAAAAATATTTTTTTTTCGTTCGTAGCTCGTTTCAAAATCGTTAGTTGCTTATTCATTATTGAAATAAAGATTAAGAACCATTCAAATGAGGGGTTTAGAGCCCAATAATGAATTGAAAGGATCAGCTACAATGTTGAGGGAGGGAGAGGGAGGGTTTTGATTAGGATAGAGTGTGAAGAGAAATTATGGAGGATAGGATAATCATTATGCATAAGGAAAAATTAGGTATATTTTTTTTTTAAGTGCGGTTATGGAGAGTAATTTTTGCGGTGTATTTAGAAATTCTCAACAATGTTTTGAAAATTGGACTTGACTGGTCGGTCCAACCGGGAATCGATCATTAGTCCGGTCCGGTTTTATTATTAAAGTTTACTTTTATATTATGACCCGATAAAAATCAAAAAAAATTCATTGAATCGATCGGGTTTCAACCGGTTCAACTCAGTTTTTTGATTTTTTAAAATTTTTTATTTAAATTATATTTATATTTTAATATTTTATATTATTAAATTAAAATTTAATTATAATATTATTTGATTTGACTAAATCGATTCATTCGATCGAACCAATTAACTCACGATCCAAATGTTAAGGCAATTGGTTGTTTTTCAAAACATTGATTCCGTGCTCCGTGCTTCTTTGGCTATTGCAACCCGAACCGAGTGCAGCATGAAAGCAATTTTGGCATCCAATGTGGTTGGGTCAGGCTGAGCCCAAACTCCGAGTATTTTTGCCGTGTGACAGCAAGAGTATTCTGGGTGGTGCTCTCCTCCTCCCCTTCGCCTTGGCTTCCTCTCCGGCTCTCCCCTTCCCGGCCGAACGCCCAGGGCCATGAGTTTAGACCTCTTGCAAGGCTACTCCTCCCCCGAAGAAGGGGAGGGAGAAGAGGAGACTCCTCTTCTTCCCTCAGTGACGGTGACGATGGCGACAGAGAAGACGCGGCCGACGAGGAGAACGGATCTCTCACAAGAATCGCTCCAGAAGAGAGGAGAAACCCCTTTCTGGACCCCCGAGACCGTCCTCCAATTCCTCGCTCCCCTCCGCGCTCGACGCCTTCGCGGAGGTACGTCGCTTTCTGGCTCTCTAATTTCCCTATTTCTCGATCGATTTCGTGGTGTTCTTGGACCGACGGGTCTCGCTTTTTCCTTGGTTTTTCGTTGGGGTTTTGTAGGTCACAGGGCCGCCGGAATTTCTTAACAACTGCCCGGGGGGCGTGGAGGAGACGCGCGAGGCGCTGGGGGTGCTCGATCGGAGGGCGAGAGAGAGGGCCAGGAGAGAGAAGAAGGATCTCCCTGCCGGTAGGTTTCCTCAAAAGTTTATTTCCCTTCTCTGAAATTATGAACCTAGGTCGCAAACGTGTTGTCTTTTATGTTTTCTTTTTCTTGGTTGATTTATTCCTTGTGTTAAGATCAAGTACTAGATTATTTGGTGAAATTTGTTGTTTAGGGATGCAATGTGATGACGCCAAATCACTGGCTTTGAGCATTTGATCGCCTCCTTCAGCGAGCTCCTCGCGCCTGCAAGCAAGTCTCTGGGACCGGAGATTCCGGCGAGGATCCTCCGACGCTCAAGTCAGTCACTTGGGATCAAAGAAAAACCGCTCAGTGAAAAGGAGCTGAGATAGTTCGGGTTTTGCTAAGAGGAAGAAAGCTAGAAAATTAGAGTTCGGATCCTTACTCACAGTGCGGGCGCGTGTTTTTATGCCTATCCGAATATCTCATCTTACTGTTTCGAAAGATCGCCGTCGTACCATCACTGTGCGCACCGGAGGTGTCCCGCACTACCTGTTAACATGATATCACACGTGTCTAACAGCCGTGGTGGTATTTGGTACGCGCCGTTGCTTGATATGATCGCGCACAGTTGCAAATGATAGCGAATCGTACGCCGTAACGGAGCACGGTCACGCACAAAAACACGCAGCGCGCCATACGCCGTAATGAGGCATGACCCTCCGTAACGGGACGCAATCACGGGCGTACTGAGAATCACGTGGGCGCACCATGTGGCCCGGAGCCGTCATTTGGCTCGAAGGTCGGACTGCGTGCTGATCGCTGATGATACCCACATACTTCGAGACCGGAGGGGGGGTCTCGGGGTAGAGATATGGTGGTCCTACCTCGAGACCGAAAGGGGTTCCGGGGGTGGGATGATGCTGGCGCACCCCGAGACCGGAGGAGGTCTCGGGGTCGAGAGATGACGATCCCATTCCGAGATCGAAAGGGGTCCCGAGGGTGGGATGATGCTGGTACACCCCGAGACTGGAGGGGGTCTCGGGGTCGAGAGATGACGATCCCATCCCGAGACCGAAAGGGGTCCCGGAGGTGGGATGATGCTGGCGCACCCCGAGACCGGAGGGGGTCTCGGGGTCGAGAGATGACGATCCCACCCCGAGACCGAAAGGGGTTCCGGGGGTGGGATGATGCTGGCGCACCCCGAGACCGGAGGGGGTCTCGGGGTCGAGAGATGACGATCCCACCCCGAGACCGAAAGCGGTCCCGGGGGTGGGATGATGCTGGCGCACCTCGAGACCGGAGGGGTCTCGGGGTCGAGAGATGACGATCCCACCCCGAAACCGAAAGGGGTCCCGGGGGTGGGATGATGCTGGTGCACCCCGAGACCGAAGGGGGTCTCGGGGTCGGAGCTATCGGCCTTGGAGCTGTCGGCCTCGGAGCTGTCGGCCTCGAAGCTCTCGGCCTTGGGTGTGCGTGGCTTTTGAGGCCATAAACGTTACCGTGGCCGAAGGGCCCTTTGGAGGCCAAAAGGGGGGCTCTGTCGGTTTCCTTCACGGTTCTCTAACGGCGTTGGATCAGCCACATCAGATGCCCCCTCGCCCCTAAGACGAAGCGGGTGCACCCCAGCAAGGCGAAAGGGGCGTTACCTCCTAAGTGATTGATCCTCGCCTGATGCAGGGCTTTATGCCTGGCTGATGTAGGGCTTTATCGCCGACGGGTGTTGGGCTTCATGCCTGGCTGGTGCAGGGCTTTTGGTGCTGACGGTTGTCAGGCTTCATGCCTGGCTGGTGCAGGGCTTTATCCGCCGACGGGTGTCGAGCTTCATGCCTGGCTGGTGCAGGGCTTTATCCGCCGACGGGTGTCGGGCTTTATGCCTGGCTGGTGCATTGCTTTAGGTGCCGATGGGTGTCGGGCTTCATGCCTGGCTGGTGCAGGGCTTTATCCGCCGACGGGTGTCGGGCTTCATGCCTGGATGGTGCAGGGCTTTAGGTGCCGATGGGTGTCGGGCTTCATGCCTGGCCGGTGCAGGGCTTTATCCGTCGACGGGTGTCGGGCTTCATGCCTGGCTGGTGCAAGGCTTTAGGTGCCGACGGGTGTCGGGCTTCATGCCTGGCTGGTGCAGGGCTTTATCCGCCGACGGGTGTCGGGCTTCATGCCTGGCTGGTGCAGGGCTTTATTCGTCGATGGGTGTCGGGCTTCATGCTTGGCTGGCAGGGCTTTAGGTGCCGACGGGTGTCGGGCTTCATGCCTGGCTGGTGCAGGGCTTTATCCGCCGACGGGTGTCGGGCTTCATGCCTGGCTGGTGCAGGGCTTTAGGTGCCGACGGGTGTCGGGCTTCATGCCTGGTTGGTGCAGGGCTTTAGGTGCCGGCGCTTGGGGCCGACCGAGGCCGTCCCTGCTGGACCCGAGCTTTTGTTGCTGAGGCAAAGTTGAGGACGTTGAGTGCCTTTTGAACCCAAAGGGCGACCTGAGAGTTGAGAGTCGTCAGGAGCCTTTTTAACTCCGAAGGGCGACCTGAGAGTTAGAGTCGTCAGGAGCCTTTTTAACCCCGAAGGGCGACCTGAGAGTTGAAAGTTATCAGGAGCCTTTTTAACCCCGAAGGGTGACCTGAGAGTTAAAAGTCATCAGGAGCCTTTTTAACCCCGAAGGGCGACCTGAGAGTTGAAAGTCGTCAGGAGCCTTTTTAACCCCAAAGGGCGACCTGAGAGTTGAGAGTCGTCAGGAGTCTTTTTAACCCCGAAGGGTGACTTGAGAGTTGAAAGTCGTCAGGAACCTTTTTAACCGAGCTGGCCTCGGGCTTTAGCGCCGATGGTACATCGGGTTTTGAGTGCCGACCGGAGTCGGGCTTTTTGGATCCGATGGTACACCGGTCTTCGGTGCCAATGGTACATTGGGCTTCTGGGACGCCAACGCGAGGTTGGTCTTCCCTGCATGACATTTTTAAGTATCAATGAATGAATATTGTCTTAGGTGCAGCGTACTTAGCTCTTGTAGCACCCCTGTTTTTCCTTTTGTGGATTTAAGCACTTCTGCCCGCTGGTGGTCTGCCCCCTAGGAAGTCATGTTGGGACGGAGCCTGGAGTTGGTTGATGACCAGCTCCTCTCCGAAATGAAGTTGGGGACCCATCTTCGAAGTGCAGTGAAGAGAGATGGATCCAGAGCCGGGGACGCTGGAGCGGAGCCACGGACGAGGGTTGGAGTCGGACTCGGGAGCCAGAGGTCGCCGAGGGAAGCCCGGGCAGCTAGCGGCCGTTGAAGACGAACGGTCGGGAGAGTCCGCTGAAGACGGACGCTAGAAGAGAGGATGTTGCTGGGAGTTACAGGATTCGGGCAGCCTCCACATTGGTCCAAGGCAAGGGGCCCTCTAGCTTCCACGGTCTCTCTCCCTTCCGCTGAGCTGACGATCTGCCCCCCAGGAAACTACGTTAATTGAAGGCGGGGGGCACCAGTGCTGAAATCCGAGGGCAGGCTCTTGCTGGCTAACGAGCCTGAGCCTTAAATTGCCGATTAGCTCCAGAGAAATATGACAGTGGTGATTCTCTCGCTGGGAAGATCTCTCACCGGATGGATGGTGGATGGCTTGAGCGACAACTAAAGAAGCAGCATGGGCTCTTGTTTGTTGCTGTGAGGCCACGAAATATCGCTCCCGTAGCTTTTGGGCAGCTGCCATTGATGTTTGAACTTGCAGAGTAAGGGTGGCATGATGCTCTGCCTGAATGGCCCGAGATAGTGGTGACGATGGGGTTGAGAACCAGCCTCTTGTCGGTCAGCTCGTTGAGGGTGCCCCCCAGCGTTACTGACGGAAGCTCCATGGGTCTTTGTTATCACCATATTTTTATCCACCATTGTTGTCGTAGAGGGAGTGAGAGCTTGTAGCTTAGTGTCACAGAACTCTGCCTTCTCCCCCTACCTGGCGCGCCAATCTGATGACGCCAAATCACCGGCCTCGAGCGTCCGGTCGCCTCCTCCAGCGAGCTCCTCGCGCCTGCAAGCAAGTCCTCGGAGCCGGAGATTCCGATGGGGACCCTCCGATGCTCGAGTCAGTCACTTGGGATTAGACAAGAACCGCTCAGCGGAAGGGAGCTGAGACAGTTAGGGTTTTGCTAGGAGGAAGAAAGCTAGAAAACCAGAGTTCGGATCCTTACTCACAGTGCGGGCGCGTGTTTTTATGCCTGTCCGAATATCCCATCTTACTGTTTCGGAAGATCGCCGTCTTACCATCATTGTGCGCTACCATCATTGTGCGCACCGGAGGTGTCCCGCATTACCTGTCAACATGATATCACACGTGTCTAACAGCCGCGGTGGTATTTGGTACGCGCCATTGCTTGATATGATCGCGCACAGTTGCAAATGATAGCGAATCGTACGCCGTAACGGAGCACGGTCATGCACAGAAACACGCAGCGCGCCATACGCCGTTATGAGGAATGGCCCTCCGTAATGGGGCAATCACGGGCGTACGGAGAATCATGTGGGCGCGCCATGTGGCCCGGAGCCGTCATTTGGCTCGAAGGTCGAATTGCGTGCTGATCGCTGATGATACCCACGTACCCCGAGACCAGAGGGGGTCTCGAGGTCGAGAGATGACGATCCCACTCCGAGACCGAAAGGGTCCCGAGGGTGGGATGATGCTGGCGCACCCCGAGATCGGAGGGTGTCTCGGGGTCGAGAGATGACGATCCCACCCCGAGACCGAAAGGGGTCCTTGGGGTGGGATGATGCTGGTGCACCCCGAGACCGGAGGGTGTCTCGGGGTCGAGAGATGACGATCCCACCCCGAGACCGAAAGGGGTCCCGGGGGTGGGATGATGCTGGCGCACCCCGAGACCGGAGGGGGTCTCGGGGTCGAGAGATGACGATCCCACCCCGAGACCGAAAGGGGTCCTGGGGGTGGGATGATGCTGGCGCACCCCGAGACTGGAGGGGGTCTCGGGTCGAGAGATGACGATCCCACATTGAGACCGAAAGGGGTCCCGGGGGTGGGATGATGCTGGCGCACCCCGAGACCGGAGGGGGTCTTGGGGTCGAGAGATGACGATCCCACCCCGAGACCGAAAGGGGTCCCAGGGGTGGGATGATGCTGGTGCACCCCGAGACCGGAGGGGGGGGTCGGAGCTGTCGGCTTCGGAGCTATCGGCCTCGGAGCTCTCGGCCTTGGGTGTGCGTGGCTTTTGAGGCCATAAACGCTACCGTGGCCGAAGGGCCCTTTGGAGGCCAAAAGGGGGGCTCTGTCGGTTTCCTTCACGGTTCTCTAACAGCTTTGGATCAGCCACATCACAATAATTGCTTAGGAGTTAGCATATTGATTTTAAGAATAAAGATTTGTGCAAAGTATTAGATTATTTGGGGCCTTTCCTTTATACATCTATGGTTATTTGTACCGTTTCAATTTTGAGAGTTAAGTAGTGTTTTTTTTTTTTTTTTAATTCAATAGTTGGAGGTTAGGCTTCATAGGTGGTCTCTACATTGCTTTTGTCAAAGATGTTCTTCTCTGCTTACTTTTGGAGGTAGGGAAACTTCTTGGTACTTCAAAAACCTGCTAGGTTTCATATAGACATTTTATTAACTAATCTTTGATGAAATACCTAATTGTGAATTATATTTTTCTTCAACCAACTTGATTCAGTGCCATTCTATCAGAAAAACAAAAATATCGCATTTTGCTATATATAATAATTTCTTCTACATTTTTTACAATAATTTTATGCCTATTAAGTATGTTTGACTGTGAGAGAGCTCTAGAGAACAATACAGTTGGTTTGCTAGCATTAAATGATGGGATTTGACAGATTGAGATCTACTAGAGAACCAAACAGTTTGTGATCTATTAATAAAATGGAAGAAATCCAAACAATTTCAAAACACCACCTAACATGGTTATGATATGAGCTAGAAGCAAAATCATTTGGAGTGGTAAACAGTTTAAAAGGGGAGACTGAAAGGCCTGTTTTGTTGTCCATAACTGGGCATATAAACTCAGTTTGGCTAAGGGGTAGTTGAAGCCACTTCAGCAAAGTAGTTTCCTGCTCATCCCACTTTCCCCAAACCAAACATGCCTGAGTTGTGCAATACAAAGGGGAGGATTTTTGTTCAAGTTGATGGCAATGATAAAATGGTGCTCTTGGAAAAATAAATAATATTAGGGCACGGTTAGCTGCTCATAAGTGGATGGGTGGAGACTCACTTGTTCAATGTGACTTTAGTTCCTTATTACTTGAAGGGGCTTCTCACAGTTTTGAGTCAATTCCTATCATAGTGGTTCACTTTGGGTCATTTCAGGTCACATTAGGAAAACTCGCCAAGTGTGATTTCCTGCATACCTGAAATGACTTCAGGTGCCCACTTACAAGCAACCAACCAAGAAAAGTATGTAAAATTTTGTAAGTCCACAATTCTGCATGTGATTTTGGCATAGAGCTTCTCTATTTGTTATGTCTGGATTTGTCAACCCTGACTTTGCATGCTAACTTATGTCATTTCATAGTTATCTTCTGCCATCTTCAGTCTTAAAATTCAGCACCTATATTATATTTGACTATCTCAGATTTCATACCACTACTCCCTTCATTGCTGTCCTCCTTAATGATCAAATATCATGGTACCTTTAGGATTTCAAGTTCTTTAGGGTAAGTGTGAACATTAGATTTGTTGGTACTTGATGCTGACAAGGTGATGGACAATTGAAGAGGTTAATTTAATTTTATGCTTGATAAACAAAAGGAGAGAAGGTCATGTATTTGCTTGAGAAGAGGGAGAAAACATAATTCTCTACTTTGATCTTCAGCAGTTGTTTCATGTTCTCAGATTGGCAGGAAATCTTAAGTAATCATTAGCCAAGATCCAGTTTGAATTACCTAGAAACTACTTATTGGAAAAGGTAAGTCTGAATGTAGTCATAGACATTGCAAGGTGCGATCTGTAAGAGCAGGAAGATTTTGAGCCAAACCAAAAGAGTAGTCCTTTGTTGAAAGCAAATGGGACAGACAAAGAGCATAGTAATCTTGCTTGGCTACCTTTTCTAAAGAAAGCAAGATGTGCCTTCTCTTCGCTTGGTTACAATCAAGATGAATAATAAGAGGTGGAGGAGGAACTAGGAAGACATAGGCCTTAGATCACCAAAAGACTACATCAAGAGAGAGAAAGTTGGAGATTACAGGGCCACCTGAATTTCTTAACAACAGTATGATTTCAGGGTCAAAGAACCATGCAAGGCTTAGGGGTGATGATTGATCTATGAGAGACATGCTTTGGAGAGAGAAGAAAGATATTCCTCTTGAGAGGCATCTTAAAGTGGCTACCACGGGTAAAAATCCCTCCAAGAAGTTTTTTTCTCTTTTTTAAGGTAGCCTTGGTCTTGTTTGGCAGGCAGCCTTTGCAGGTACTTTGGGCTGCTGTTTATATTACTCATGAATGCTTAATTTCTTGAAAAAGAATGGAGAGAAAAGTGGCTAAATTTGTAATGTTGACGTCTAAGAGAAAATCATACAAGGTGGATTGTTTCCCAACAATGTAGAGGCGAAGAGTTGTTTGATCAGGTCAAACATTTAACTGTTTTACTTCATCCAGCTGCTTCATGATACGATTAGCCAAATAGTAGATTTACATTTTTAGGCTTTTAAGGTGTTGAGCTAAGGGAACTTCCTTCCCCTTGTACGAACATGGTGGAAGCTTTATTAGGGATAATTAGTTGCGAAGGTTGTTGGCACTGGTAATTTGATTATCTGACCTTAGATTTGTGGATGATATGATGACTTTCTGAAAATTTCAGAAATTTCTTTTAAATCTCATCAAGAAGGGTCTGCAAGCAGGAAGGCAAGAAGCCATGCTTCCTCTGTTTAGCAAGGAAAGTGACATAAGTGCTTATATATCTTTGATCATTTTGAGCTTATGTGGACAATCAGTAAGTGCAGAAGCTGGTTTAAAGCTGATGCTAAATGAAAAAAAAATTAATGCCCGGACTCTTGAAGTGGGTTAGTTTTGATGGCATTGAGATATTAAGAGTTTGTAAGGTTAAAAAAAACAACCCATTTGATTTTCCCTCTTTTATTGGGCCTCCTTTCGTTTTTTGTACATCTGTATATTTGGATTTTGGTAATATGTGAATTAAGGAAAGGAAACAATATGTCTGCTTGGAACTGGAAGAGGGAGTTCTGTTGGATAAACTTGTGCTTCACAACTCAGCTCGTTGTGTTATCCCTTTCTATGATTGTTTGCTCAGCAAGATGTTCATGTTGCTTTTGGAGGAGTCACTATTGATGAACTAGTGTGCTAGATTCTTGGAGAAGTGTTCTCAAGGTATGGGTTTTTTAGTGACATTGTTGCATTTGCTTGCTTATAGTTTTCTGAGCATTGCTCTCCTGTGTTCAATTATTTCTTTAAAAAAATCATGATTTCTCTACCACTTGCGTATAAAATATCCAAACAATAAACAAACAAAACAACAACAACAAAGCCTTAATCCCAACTAATTAGGGTTGGCTGCATGAATCCTTTTTTTTCCATTCAACTCGGTTTTTGGTCATATTTTCTATAGGATGCAAATATTTTAAATCTAAATAAACAAATAAAATAACAATTTAAAATTTTATATAAAAGAATGCTACCATCTATGGATATCATTGAAAGTACCACCATTAGAGGAAGAGTGATCAGTTTGAACTGAACTTGCATTCAACAACCTGAAGGGCATTATCATAAGAAGGAACAAAATTAGCTAATGCATATGAAGTTTCAACTTAGGATCACCACTGTAGTTTTTCATTTGAATGCAATACAGGGTCATCCAATCTATTACTGGACTAATGTATCATTTGCTTGGTCCAAATTTAATTGTGTAAGTGAGCCTGTAATCATTTGAATGGCACATGGTAACTTGAAATCTTTTAGAAATAGTTGAAGATTTCCTGTTGAATGGACAAAAATTCCGAAGGTCAATTTGAACAAGTGCAATGGTCACCAGAAAAGTTCCCAAATGAGAAATTTTATATCAGAAGTTTGTTGTGTTCTATTAAAATGTGTTGTATTCATGGACCAAGTGCAGTGATGTCTGGAAGCATCCTCTCGAGCGAAACCAATATCTATATTGAATTTATAAAGCAATTGTAGTACACAATAGGCATTATATCCTTTTTTATGCTGTTTGTAGGAGCTAGCTTGATCATTTATCCATTGTTTGTTCAAAAAATAGAGTTAGATATATTGATTAAGAAGAAAAAGATTATGCTGTAGAAGATTCTAAATCTTGTTTCATTGTCAAGATGCATAAAATTTGGTTTTGGAGAAAGCTGAAAGAGATGGGAATTGAGTTGTTGTGTATGGTAATTGTTGAATTCCTTGTTGAGGTTGAAAATATGAATTGATGGTCGGGCAATATTTTGTTACGATTGTTTTATGGCAGAACCATCTGTTTTTTGGTTTTGGCTTGTTCGTCTTTTGCATAGCTGGGTAATGCTGAAGATTGTGTATTACATGTCCAAGGGTAGACGTAAAAGGATTAACAGAGATGAAAAGGTATTCATAAGGGTCAACAGGGTTCATATTTTGGCAGTGGAACTAGTAATATGCCTTCACTGAGTCTATCATTTCTTCATTTATCTTTTCAATTTGAAGAGTTACAGAGCCTTCCTGATATCAACATGATGGATGGTACGGATTTAGGGTTGATTGCAATGATCATAATTGTCAAGATATGCAAAAAAACGCATGCAGCTGCTTATCAAGTGAGAGTACCAAATACTCAGGCTATGATGATGTGCAAATCTTAGATGGTATGGTCGCCAACTGTCTTTTGCATGGAGACTCTTGATAAATTTTCATTTTCAAAATTAAGAGAACATGAATCTCTTCAAGGCCTTGTTGATTTATGATTTTCAGCTTTAAAGAGGATATCTATAGTTGGTATGGGTTAAGGTGCCTTGGTCTTACCATGCGAAGTCACAAATTTGAATTTAAAAGTGTTCCTTGTTATTAAGGAAACTTGTATCCATTAAATTCAAAAATATTATTTGCGTTGCACGACTCTTGATTTTGCATTAGATAAAACTTCAGAGAATAAGCAAGCCTCATCTTTTATCTCTGTTCTCGCTGTCAGTTTTGCTTCTCAATTGACCATTACAACAGTTAAAGAAGCCAATGTTTGTCCAAAAGTGACCATATTGAGAGTTTTGGGCCTTAAAACATCAATTGTTACCATGGTTGTTTTTATAGAATGGAAAATAATGCTCAATGATGGAAAAGTAACATTGTTACTTTCCCAAACTCATATTTGCTAAATAAGAGACATTTTTCGACTGTTAACTGGGCAAAAACTATTTTTCCCAGCTGACTGATATGAATTTAAAAATATATCAAGTGACCGGTGCAAATGATGAATAGCAGCTGTTCTTCCAGTTATATGACAGTCATTTTAATGTTATATTGACAACCATTATTTTAACATGCGTAATTAAAAGAGACAATAGTGGTCCAACTCTGGAACTGCTATAGCATCTGTATAACATTATAACGGTCATTATTTGAACCATGGTCTGAGTGGATGCTTGGTTTGTGCATGTAAGCTGCACACGCTAAAATTGCTCATGTGAGAATAAAGCATTCAGTGGCCTCACAAAGGGGGGTTTTGTTTGGGCAGTTAAGAAGAAACTATTCTTATTAATTTTGAAAAGCAAGTTGAATCATGACAGTCTTGGTAGCAGGAGTCACAAAATGGATAAAGCAAGTCAAGGAAGTTTAATTGATGGAGACACTGTATCCTCAACCTATTATATGTCCAACCATGCTTCTGTGCTAAATTGCATTTATATACAATCTACTCGTGCTCCGTGCTATCTTGGAATGCTAGTTTATTATTCCAGCTCACCACTTGAACAGATAGGATTCTAGTGTTTGCCCTATAGTTTTACTAGCGCTGCTGTGCTGATGGATTTTAAATTCCTTTCTGCGACTTCTTGATAATGTTACATCAATTCGACACTCATTTTCAGGTGCTGTTATGGAGGCCAAAGCTCAGTTGGTTGGCATTCGTGACAGGGTGAGAAGTGATGCAGAAGGAAGCTTTCCTTCAAGTTCTGCTACCAACATGGTATCCGATAGTGGGAAGCGAGTGTTCTCTGCAACGAATCCTGATGCCAAAGACGCTGCTGAGCTGCTAAGGTACCTTTTTCTCATCTTTGAGTTTAGAGTTGACAAATGCATGTGGACAATGTGAGGTCCAGCAATAGTCATGCAAAACCTAGGCTAGAAAACTCAAATCAGTAGAATTTTTACCTTGCCTGCTTTAGTTTCAGCGTGTTTTCTGCGTCAGTTGGCAACCTGCTTTGATTTTGAGACGCCTACTCTCACTCTCGCCCCCCCACCTGCTATCTTTTTATTGTCCTTGCCAATGGTGCACTATTCTCTTCTATTATAGGGTGTGCCTACAATGTGGGGTTCCAAAGACCTATTCACATGCTCGTGGTATGACGTGCCCGGTTTGTGGAGATCGCCCTCCTCCCGATCCAAAGAAAGAGACCGAGAAGAAGAGGGGTCCAACAATCAAAGACAAGGAGAAGAGTAAGAGGATGAAGGGACAATCTTCACACTCAAGTTGGAAGAGCGAGACGGAGATGCAATTGAGACAGCAATATGACTAGCTTTGGGGAAACACAGTGTGCTGGGATGTATGTTAGATGATCTCTTTGTGCTTCAAGCTATTGTAACTTCATGATCCAAGAATTGGTGGAATATCTGCATAATTTAGAATTATAACATTTGTTGTCCTTGCTGCAGCTGTGATTTTCCATCAAACAGAATTTGTCAACATACATATTGATGAGATCTATTTGTTTGCTCGGTAAAGTGTTTGATTTGTATGGATTCTCCATGATCAGATATAACCATCTCTTTCTGTGGCTTTAGAAGTAATCAATATTATGTTTTTTGCATGGCAAGTTGTGTCACCCTCATCGAGCATCTTGTGCATCGGAAAGCTTATTTTTGCACCGACGGCCGTATCGTGTAATTGTTTAGAGCTGCAATTAAACTTTGAAGGCGGACACCATGAGTTGAGAGTGTAATGGAAAGGATACAAATCTATAGGCAGCCACCCTATGCAAAATAAATATCAAAAACTGGATTTATTTCTAGTTTGCCTTTTCAAGGTCATGTCTTATCATTTCCTTCGGAGGGCCTTTTTCATCTTTTGCATGCTTTCTCGATTCGAGCTTGTTAGGAAGCTCATGAATCAGCCATTTCCGTCCATCGACCAGTAACATCATTAAAATAATGATTGAAAAGACCAATTTTCCTCTATATTCATTTAGGGAGTTCGAAGTGTTCCTCCCTCCTTTCCGTCCCATTCGGTAAACTTCAATAGCAAGAAATCTCTGATCACCGTCCAAGGCAAGAAAAGGCACCAGGTTTACTGAAAAGAAGTGCAGAGATGCTTCTGATAAATAAAGTGCCTTCTTTTTATTTCAGAAAAAAAAAAAATGGATCTTGAAGCAGTAGGGAAGAGATATTGTGGACCTTGAACTAGCGAATTCCTTAACAGAAATTGGTCAGCCAAGGAGAGGGAGACCAAGGTGGATCGATCTTGGGGATGATGAACCAGCACCATGAGAAGAAAATAAAGAGTTATTTCTCGAAAGAAGTGTCCACTTGCAAAATACGGGTCATATAATCTTATCACTATGGATCTCCATTTTTACATATAGAATCGGAAATAAATAAAATTTTAGCATCCAAAATAAGGATTAAGAACAGAGGGGAAAAAAGAAAAGTTAAAATCATTCTCATTTTCAGCCCAATGAGTTACAGGGGCCTCCAGCGGTAAGAAAATGGGCAGACCTATAAATTGGTTTTGAATGCGAGAAGAAGAGGAGTAGGTGGGAATTAAAATTTACTTTCTTCTCTTCCCTCTTTTTTCTAAGGGCAAAACTGGAGGATAACCTTGTTATTAAAAAAAAAAGGAAAAAAAAAAAAAGAATGCGAATACCTCGTTATAGATGGAGAGGGCATTTGTGTAATGGGGAGGAAAGGATGAAGGAGATGCTAATCCATCGGGCTGGTCATACGGCACCATCCTCTCCGAGCCCCGCCACACCACCACCTTCGCCGCTGCCTCACCCTCTCCAGGTTTGCTGCTTTCCTTTCCCCTCCTCTTTTTCCAGATAGTACCAGCAGCAACCCTACTAATTGGTGGTAACAAATTGTGATTATATCTACACTGAATCTTATATATTTTGCATTATAGAAGTGCTGTTATAATAAATTCGTAAGATATTGTAAATGAGTTGAGATAAAGCTTGAGAACTATAAATGCTCACAAATATTTATGGTAAGCCATAAAAGAAATGCTGCAAATTTGATTTCATAATCCTCAACTCGAATTATGTTGAGTAAGCAAAAATAAAATAAAATGAACTAGATTTCCTTCCTACATTATAGCAGCCATTTCTAAAGAAGTACAGGATAGGTTTATGCTGCTGCTCCTTCAAAGCTAACTAGCTTTGTCTGCTCCAACAGCTGGTCCACTTCACTCAGAACCTGTGATTGCGGTCCTTGGTAATAATTCATTGAGGTCTGAAGGTTCGAATCCATGGTCCACTTCTCCTTTTGAACATGACTGCCAATGTTCTAAGCCTAGTTTTACCGGCAATTCAGTATTAACAACTATTATCTCTTAGTCATTGTACTCATCGCTGTTAGATGTCTATTAACAATCTACACAATATGTATAGAATTAATAGATATGATCTTTGTATTACCTTCAGCCATTGCTTTCGATCTACCTCTAGAAGATCTGAATCAGGATCTTGATCTTCCTCTCGATGGATTTCGATCTTCCTTTTATGGATCTTGATCTTCCCCTTGATCTGAATCAGCTGCAGATCTACCTCTCGGGATCTTGATCTACCGCTTGGAACCTCTCAGGATCTTGATTGAGTGCTTCCAATCAATGAGCTATGACACTCTGATGGTGTATACCCTCAGGATATGCTCTTGATCAGGGACCCAATACCTCCGCTTCTTTCTGGTTTTTCTTTCGATGACATTGTGTTCTCAAAAGCCTTGGAAGGGATCTCTATTTAAAGAGATTCCTCAATTCCCTTCTCCCATCAAAGCAGGCGTTTAACATTTAAGGAGCTAACGTTATCACTTATTAATTAGTGGATGGCGTTGAAATTATCTGCAAACGATCGTAATAAAATAGGACCATCTATTGCAAAGGACCATCTATTGCAATGTGATATTACAATCACTGCATTCACTTTGATCGACCTTGTCATTCGTGTTGTCGACATGGCCATCATCGTTATGAGTTCCTTGCGGACCACAACATGTGATCTATCCTGTTTCACCCTGTCTGGCATCGCCAAGATCACCATTGATGGCTTCACTGTAACTTCCATCCACCTCTTCCATTGCATGTTGACCAGAATCTCCATTATCACTGCAGTCACTGTCTACCACCTCGCTATTGCTACCACTGTTACAGTTTCCTCATTGTCATTAGGACCACTTCAACTGCCAGAACTATAATCACTGTCCTTACCATCCCCATCATTTCCAGAGAACCACTTACGTTATTGGAGCCAAAATCACTTTCCTCACCATCCTCAACACTAACAAGAACCACTTCCCCCATCATCAACATCATCAGCATTATCATCACCGTAGTCAACGGCAACGCCATCATCATCAGCATGATCCATGTCTTCATCTTCATCAGAACCGATTCCAATGTCAGTGTTGTTGCCTTCATTGTCAGTGTCACTGCCACTACCATAATCAGCCTCATCCTCATCAGGATCAGTACTGTTATCAGAACTAGTTCCACTTCCCTCGTCACTTCTGTTGCTGTGATCATCATTGCCATTGTAATCGCTACTATCACGGTCAGAATAATAACGATTGGCATAATCATATCCATTGTAATTATCATCATGATGGTAATCATCCTCTTTGTTGTGTTCATCACATTATAGCCAGAATTATAGTATCGCAGCTTGAAATCATCAGGGAGCTTACCATCATTATCCCCAAGGTAATCATAGATCACATTTGTGACAAAGATCATGCCGATGATCTATGCCAGCAGATCCAGTGAGCTCCCCAAGATCACAAAGTGTGTGTCAAAGAGGAGGTAGTAGAGAAGAACAAACATGAGCTCGATCACAGACAAAGGCTCCACAAATGTACATAGAGGGCATCTTTGAAGTCAGAGGCAATGCTTGGAGGGAACGTTAGAAGGAGATGGGTGTGTTGGACATGAGCTGTCGTGTGGGAAGGGTTGGACATCGTACGGATGAGAAGAGCAATGAAGCAAGGGTGGAGTGGAGAAGCTCAACTGGTCCACTGGCAATGGATGGGGAGAAGCAAAGAAGCTCCAAGAACTGGGAGTGAGCAAATGCTTCTAAGAGTGAGGTTGCTTTTATAGTTTCCAGCCTTTATCTTCTAGGACTAGAATTGGAGTCCAGGCGAGGAAGCATGGATCATCTGAAATCCTTGACTTAAAAATTTTTATAGCTAGGTAGGTGGCAGAGGCTAATTGGTCCAAATTGGAAAGGAAGTGATGAAGATTGGAGAAAGATGGGTTGTGGGTTGCCGGATTTGACTTTTTTTTTTTTATTTGTACTTTGAAAGTATGCAGTATATGATCTACAAAGATAAGAGCCTCAAAAGAAAATTTTCCCCTCGTTGTTGTTGGCAAACCTTTTTCTTAACATTTTGGGGCAAAATTCCTGCAGCTCCATGAAAATTTTAAAAAATAAAATAATACAGTATGTAGGATGTAGGCATCAAATTGGTCGCAAGGTGCAACCTGAACTAGGCTGAACCAAAAGTAGCTTTGTTCAACCAGGAGCCAGACCAAGTTTCGATCTAAGTTTAAAGGATTATTCAATTATTCATGAATTAGTCATCAGTTTTGCAATATATTCATGATGAATTAAATACATCTTTTTGTTTTTACAAATTGCTAATTAATGTTCATTATTGTTAATTGTATTATTATTATTTCTCTTTCTCTTCCATGTTTATTTTCATTTGAATAAATATATAAATATGTAATTTTTAAAAAATGATCATTATTTAAAAATGATCTGTAATGAACTTTTATTTAATATTTTTTTCTCCAAAAATTTATAGAGTGAAACTTTTGGAACCTATGACAAACTTGAAACAAACAGAGGCCCTATGAATCAAAGCTTATGACTATCAGAGAGGGTATAACAACAGTTGCACCAAGTAATAAAGATACATTGTAACAAGGATTTAAGATACTGCAGTCTTCAAAAGTTTGAATTGTATGCAAGGGCTGAGAAAGATTTCGGAGGTCCCAATCAAACAACTAGTGTACAGAGATCCCAGAAGCCAATTAAGAAAGAACAACTAGTAATGGTTATGTTTCTCAAAACAGAAGCAATGATTATATTTTTTATCAAAAAGAACTTAGTTTGTCATCAACCCCCATGCGTTTTCATTGATGAGGAAGACAAGAATAAAAGATGGGCATAAATTTGATATATAGCATCAGCTGCAGCAACCCATATTCAATGGAAGGATCATCATAGATTTGAATTCCACATGCATCTCTCCAAGTAATACAAATGGATAAGAGCTAGACTCCCTGCAGTCTTTGATTCAGAATTTCTTTCTTATTTTTGAGTAATAGGGAAGATCTAATATAAATATAACTGCTTTACATACTTCTGTATTGGCTATTTCTTATCTCTCGCCAAGGAAGTAAGAAATAAATTGCGGAACATATATTGGCTTCGTTTCTTTGTTTCCTTTCTTCTTTCCCTTTATTCGGAGGTAACGAGAACCATAACAAAGAAAATCCTTATGTCCTCTTGCTGTCCTAATTAAAGGACTCGAGTTTGCTTATCAGAAAAAAGATTCAAGGCATGCAATATCTGTTCATTCTCTACAGGTTACAGCTCCGAAATTGAATTAGTTAATGACATTATTGATAAAAAGTCTCAGCTAACCAAAGAATCAATTTTTTCTTACCTGATCATCTGAAACTGAAGGAAAAAACCAATCATGCTTCATATTTTATGGTTTATTTGGATGAGGCAAAATGAGCAGCTTTTTGAGCATACAACACTATTCCCCCAATGTATTTTGATCTAAGACCAAACTATAGTGCAAGAATTATTTAGAGCATCTAATTCATCTTGATCTCCTAACAACTAAAGACTCCTTTCTTCTACTCCTGTGGGTTCTTCATTTGCTCCTATCTCGTGGCATCCCCCACAATCAGGTTAGCTCAAGTTGAACTTTGATGTCTTTTTTTCACATTAGAAGAGCTGGTTTTATTGTATGTGATGAATTTGGATGCATGGTTTAATTCCACCAGATGATATCAGCTTAGGTGGAATTATGTCCTTAAGACAATTTCGTCCCGCAATGGTGCTCACGGTCAGTATGACGATTGTCTCCCAGGATACAACAGTCTCCTTTTGATGAAAGCAGCACTACAATTCACCAAAATTTCGAACCAAGAATGCTACTCTCTTTTCAATGCACTATTGCTATACTATCCTTAGGAAAGTATGCAAATGCCTAAGAGAGAAGAAGACTAGAATTGATTCAAATTGAACTCAATTCGGAATGGCTTGGATTTCAAATGAGAGGTCTAGGGTCCTATTTATAGTTTTTAGGTGCCCTTGGAAGCAACCCTACGAATTTAATTAATTTAAATTCTTTATCAAAGGATGTTTAAGTTATCACCCTTGATATACATCGTGATCTTCAGATCAGGTGATCGGATAAGCCTTTTCATGGCTGTGATCTGAAGATCCCGATCAGATAAGCTATCCTTTCATAATCATCATGTGATCTGATGATCACGTTATCAGATAGGATGCCTATCACAACCGTACGATCGAATACCTTATCACCGTCCTGTTGACTGGTCAACTCCTTCCATGTCAGCATCGTGATCAAATGTGATTTGATCAATCTCGAGATCGATCAACGATTTGATCTCAGCCCCTTATCTTGATCCGATCAGTCTCCGTCGGATCATCTTGATCTATAAAAATTTAAAGCCCCTCAAGCTCCTTGCGGTGCAAAGTGCGCCTACAAAGCGCCCATTGCGCCTTCGCACACGCGCGCGCGTGCGCGTGCGCGCTATCAAGCTCTCCAGGTGAGCCTAAGGAACTTAAGCTTCAAGGAGTGGTTTCCATATAAGTGAACCTTCCTTTCTTGTTTTTTCGATATGGGACTAAATGTCCCCGCAATTTCTCATTCACACACATAAGGCGGTAATGGGCTTTCAAGGCCCATTAGGGTATTTAGGACTATTTTGGCCCATTACCCAACAATCCCCCACATGAATGGAAATTGGACTTAGATCAAAGATCATCAAGATCAGCAAAGGCAAACCCCCACATAAAAGGATTTTAATGCAAATGAATATGCAGACACACTAAAGAGAGTATAATGGGATGAAGTTGTATCGGGATAGGTAGCTTGTGGCTTTGAACCTTCCTTAGTGAGTTGTTATCGAGTTTACTTGCTAAAAGGTGAACACGATGTCTTGAACCTTTCAGCGTTTTGTGTAAACTAAGACAATAACAATCACGCAACTTCTTCCCGAGCATTCTTTTGGTTCTCATGGTTGTGTTCATTTTGGCCCCGAACAACTCCTGGTCTCATGAGTGCTTCAGAGAATTAAACCTTAAAATTCTCATAGAATTGGCCCAGTTCACACTCACATAGGTGATTCTTATTAAGAGTATCCTGCTATACCCCACATGATGTTCATGTCATAAGAATCATTAAAAGCAATGCTTATCCTAGTACCTTTAGCAGGTAGCACCAATTATCATAGGAATGAGTAGGATTGTACATCCTTAGTGCTATCAAGTCTCTTCATAATTTAGTTGTCCCTTTTGAACCTAGATCTTGGGATCTCCAGTCAGCTAGGTTGGGTATCCACTATGAAGATTTTTCAGTTATAGGTTTTAAACCCATTCCCCTCGATAAACAGTTTACTTGATCTCTTGGTAACCCCTTTGTTAATGGATCCGCTAGGTTTTTCTTTGACTGAACATAGTCAATAGAAATTACACCAATTTCAAGTAACTGCTTAATGGTATTATGTCTGCGACGTATATGTCTAGACTTACCATTATACATCTTATTCTGTGCTCTGCATATTGCCGATTGACTATCACAATGTATGCATATTGCAGACACAGGCTTTGGCCAACATGGAATATCTTCTAAAAGGTTTCGAAGCCATTCTGCTTCTTCAGCTGCCTTTTCTAAGGCAATAAACTCAGATTCCATAGTGGATCGAGCTATACATGTTTGCTTAGAAGATTTCCATGACACAGCACCTCCTCCTAAGGTGAATACATATCCACTTGTGGATTTTGTATCTTCTGTGTTAGATATCCAATTTGCATCACTGTATCCTTCTAATACAGCTGGATATCTTGAATAATGTAATCCATAACTTAGGGTATATCGCAGATATCTTAATACCCTTATTAGAGCTGTCCAATGATTTGGACCTGGATACTTGTAAATCTACTCAACTTATTGACAGCATATGCTATGTCAGGACGAGTACAATTCATGACATACATTAAACTGCCAATTATACGTGAGTATTCCAATTGAGATATGGGTTCTCCAGTATACTTAGCCAAATGTAGATTAACATCTACAGGTGTTTTCACCGGGCTAGTATCATACTTTTTATACTTATTTAATATTTTCTCAATATAATGAGATTGAGATAATATTATTTCCTCAGATGTTCTAGTGATTCGAATCCTAGTATAACATCTGCAACACCCATATTTTTCATATCAAAATGTTTGATCAACATTTTCTTAGTCTGTTTAATCATTTCAGTATTACTACCAATGATTAACAGGTCATCTACATATAAGCAGATTATCACATACCCTTCAGATAGGGATTTGGCATATATGCATTTGTCACATTCATTTATTTTGAATCCATTTGATAACATTACATTATCAAATTTTATATGCCATTGCTTAGGTGCTTGCTTTAATCCATATAAGGATTTAACAAGTCTACACACCTTCTTTTCTTGTCCTGGAACAATAAATCCCTCAGGTTGTTCCATGTATATTTCTTCATCTAATTCACCATTCAGAAAAGCAGTTTTAACATCCATTTGATGAATTTCAAGATTGTTAATGGCTGCAAAAGCGATTAACATTCTTATAGATGTTATTCTACTTACTGGTGAATAGGTATCAAAGAAGTCTATACCTTCTTTTTGTTTGAAGCCCTTAGCCACTAATCTGGCTTTATACTTGTCAATTGATCCATCAGCTTTTAGCTTTTTCTTAAATATCCACTTGCACCCTAAAGGTTTCATACCAGATGGTAGGTCTACCAACTCCCAGGTATGATTATGCATGATGGACTCAATTTCATTATTGACAGCTTCTTTCCAAAAGGGTGCTTCTGGATTAGACATTGCCTCTTTGAATGTCTGAGGTTCATCTTGTAACATATAAGTTACATAATCAGGACCAAAGGACTTAGCAACTTTTGGTCTCTTACTGCGTCTGGGTTCATCTTCAGGATATTCTTCCTGATGACTACTACTAGCAGTATTATCATGTTCTTTTATTTGAACTTATTTCTAATTTCCTTTTACTTGGAAATATATCTTCAAAGAATGTTGCATTCCTTGATTCCATGATTGTATTTTTCTGTATATCAGTTATATCTGATTTATACACAAGAAAGCGATATGCACTACTATTATGTGCATATCCGATAAATATACAATCAACAGTTTTAGGTCCTATCTTGACCTTTTTGGGGTCCGGAATAGCTACTTTAGCTAGACACCCCCACACTCTTAAGTAATTGTAAGAAGGCTTCTTTCCTTTCCATAACTCATATGGAGTTTCCTTCTTCTTAAGAGGTATCTTATTAAGAATATGATTTGCTGAGAGAATTGCTTCTCCCCATAAATTCTGTGGTGTACCAGAATTTATTAACATAGCATTCATCATTTCTTTTAATGTGCGGTTTTTACGTTCCGCAATTCCATTAGATTGAGGCGAATAAGGAGCAGTAGTTTGATGAATAATGCCATGCTCCTGACAAAATTCGTCAAAAGGTGCATCATATTCACCACCTCTATCACTCCTTATGGCCTTAATCTTTTTGCCAAGTTGATTTTCAACTTCATTCTTATAACATTTAAACATTTCTAAAGCCTCATCTTTAGACTTTAGTAGATACACATAGCAGTATCTTGTTGAATCATCTATAAATGTTATAAAATACTTTTTACCTCCTCTAGTTTGAATTGACTTTAAGTCACATAGATCACTGTGAATTAAGTCAAGAGGTTCAGTATTTCTTTCAACTGATGGAAATGGTGTTTTTGCTAACTTAGCTTCAACACACACTTCACACTTGTAATGTGGATCGATTTCATGATTAGGTAATAATTTAATTTCATTAATTTTCGTAATGAATTAAAATTCGCATGTCCTAATCTATCATGCCATAAACAAGAGGAGTCAACATATAAGCAGAAGAAGAAGCTTTATTCATTTCAAGGTTTCTGTGTACAGTCATTACATTCACCTTGAATAATCCATTATTCAAGTAACCCCTTCCAATAAATATCCCCCCCTTAGTGAGTACAAATTTATCAGACTCAAAGACCATCCTAAAGCCATGTTTGCTTAGGAGGGAGCCTGATATGAGATTCTTCCGGATGTCAGGGACATGTAGCACATCATTCAGTAGAAGCTCCTTGCCAGATGTCATCTTCATAACGATGCGGCCAAGTCCTTCTATCTTGGATGTAGCGGAGTTACCCATGACCAAATTTCTACCATTGATAGGAGTATATGATGAGAACATACTCTTATCAGAGCAGACATGTCTGGTAGCTCCAGTGTCGATGTACCACTCATTTGCTTTGTCAACCATGTTTGCTTCAAATACAACAGCTGACAGCATCATCTCGGATACCTCTTTGGATAGGGTTTCAGTAACGTTGACTTCTTTCTTTTCTTTATCCTTGAAACGGCAGTCCTTGGATTTGTGTCCTTGCTTTCCACAAACAAAGCACTTTCCCTTAAACTTGTATTTCTTTGGATTGCCCTTCTTCTGTTTAAAGCCTTCGCCTGGAAACTTGCGTTTCTTCTTCCCTTCTATGAGGTTGGCCTTTGGCTCAGCAGGTTGTCCTCCTGCCTTCTTATCTTGGCTCTTATTGTCCTCCTCGATCCTTAGGCGGACAATTAGGTCTTCAAGTCCCATCTCCTTCCGCTTATGCTTCAGGTAGTTCTTGAAGTCCTTCCATAGTGGTGGTAGCTTCTCTATGATGAGCTACCTGAATGACTCGCTGAGAGACATTCTCTCTGCATGTATCTCATGCAGGATAATCTGGAGCTCTTGGACTTGCTCCATAACTGTTTTGTGGTCGACCATCTTGTAGTCTAAGAACCTTCCAACCACAAACTTCTTGTGTCCAGCAACTTTTTCCAGGGATGCCCATAACTCCTTGGCAGTAGCAATACTGCTGTACACATTGTACAGGGTATTGTCCAGACCATTCAGGATGTAATTTTTGCAAAGGAAGTCCGAGTGCTTCCATGCCAATGACTTGCTTCGGTCTCCCCTTCCTTTAGGACAGGCGGATCTTCATTCAGCACTCTGACCAGGTTCAGAGTTGTGAGGTAGAACAGCATCTTCTGTTGCCACCTCTTGAAATCTGCCAGAGAATTTCTTAATGGATGTCGTCATAGTAGCCATCTGCAGCAGCACTTCCGTGGTATTGTCTTAAGATCAGATGGTGGCTACCTAATGAATCAGACTGAGGCTAGAGTACTCTATGTCCTTAAGACAATTTCGTCCCGCAATGGTGCTTACGGTCAGTATGACGATTGTCTCCCAGGATACAACAGTCTCCTTTTGATGAAAGCAGCACTACAATTCACCAAAACTTTCGAACCAAGAATGCTACTCTCTTTTCAATGGGAAAGTATGCAAATGCCTATAATTGATTCAAATTGAACTCAATTCGGAATGGCTTGGGATGGAGAGGGTCTAAGGTGCCCCTTGGAAGCAACCCTACGAATTGGATGTGAGGGTTAAGGGCTTATCACCCTTGATATGCTTTAGACATCGTGATCTTCAGATCAGGCGATCGGATAAGCCTTTTCATGGCTGATCTGAAGATCAGCCGATCAGATAAGTCTATCCTTATCCTGATAAGGTGATCTGATGATCAATGAAGTACGATCGATTATCATATTGTTGAATCCTGACTAGTCTTTCGTGATCACACCGCATCTCGACCCTATCCGATCGATTCAATTGATCTCAGCGATCCGATCACCACCGTCGGATCATCTTGATCTATAAAAATTTTCAAGCTCCTCGCGAAACGTGCATTACTATATTAAGCTTCAAGCCATATAAGTGAACCTTCCTTTCTTGAATATGGGACTAAATGTCCCCGCAATGTTGGGATAGGCAATTATGCAGCCTGGTATGGTAATAAGATTCTCTCCATCTTAACTACTGTGTTTACTGGGATTTAGTCTCCATTCCAATCTTCCATCGCTCGAGGTATTTGATAGTTGCTCACTGCTGGCTTTCAATGGAAGATCTATTATGTATTTTGTAAAGATAATCTGCAAACTTTCTTTGTTTAGTTTCCCTTGTTACATCAGCTTCCTGGTGTGATGCCTTCTCGTTAGCTTCTACAGTAATCAACATCAGATCGGCTGTTTTCATATTCATCCTCAGTCCAATAGTTACTGCCAGTGCTCTCAGGTGTCCATGTTAACTCCTATGGTCCTCACCTACCATCAATGGTCTCTCCAAACACCATAATTTGCTTGGAAGTCTATAATCCAATTAACAGTGAAAATTAACGGCACATTTCAAATATGGGACTAAGGAATACCATTTATAACGCCCCGCTAGTAGCCCAATTAAAGGGACCGAAAAAAAAACAATAAAAGTTAATCTTAAGTTATAAGCACGTAAATTCTTTTTCATTCAATGTGAAACTAAACTTGAGTATACAATGCTCAAAGCACGTGCATGTAGCCGATAGAAATATATGAAGAACATTGTCCAATGAAATAGTGGCCTCATGATGAGGCGCAAAGACCCAGACTTGCACCCAAGATGTCTCCAGTGATTTCCCAGTTTATTATCTTTATTAGATTAATAACTCTCTCTTGGAGCCTCTCTCTATAATCCGATACTTGAGTAAGAATTTAGCAAGATGTCACTCTCTCTCTATATATATCACCTTCTTCCTGCACTGAAGCTTGCAAGTTAAATTGTTAGACGCATTATCATTAATCTCATTTCTATTGGTTCATCTTTACGCCTTCGTTCATGGAATTTCTTGAAAGAGTTTGAAGACGGTGCGAAGCATTTGCAATGGAGTCGGGACATATAATAGGGTATATAGAAGGTGAGTTGGTATCTGAACTGAGAAAGAAACACTTCTTATGGGTAGAAATTTGGTTAGCGATTCGAGTAGGAGAAGTTTGTGGCCTGTCTCCAATTCAAACTGTGATACTACTCTTGGGTATGGCTACGTTGACACCGATTGCGTCCCATGAATGAGCCTATATGGTGGGTGTGAACTCATGCTAGATTTTGTTCCAAATTCGATTAGAATTTCAATTTGATGGACTGAGAAACAAAGTGATAAGTTTAGATAGGTTCCGTAAGTCACTCGTCTAAGCTATTTCGATTACAAAGCTAAAGGAGCTTTACTAGGTAGCAGCTAGCAGCAAACGTGCTGAGCCTAAGCAGGATTATGCTCAAATAATTGATTTTAGTGGTTAACAAGTTAAGGCTAGCTTATTTCCGTCAAAAGTAAGACGGCTTAACAAAGTGTTTATATCCCAATATCCATTTCAAAGATTAGGAGGCTATAATCTTAAAGCTAGTTGAAATCATGTAAATTTAAATGCCTTCTTTTTTTTGAAAAAAAATATTAGGAGGCATTTCAGTTGTATCCAAATTTCTTGGTCATCCAATTTAAATGCCTTCTTTTTTTTTAATTAAAATTTTCATGTGTAAGGTTTATATGATTATAAATATTCTACTTACCATGTAGAATATTTCTTATTATTCTGGTAGATCATTAGAAGGGGGCACTGCAAGTAGTGTCGTTTGAATTGAGCTTAGTGGCATAGATACTCGGGACGAAAATACTACCCTACATTCAAGTAATGAAAAATAATTTATATATTTTGAATAGCTACTTTCTTTTGAGTAGCTTCGTAATATGTTAACGTGACACCTGATTTCATCATTCAAATCATATAGCAATATCAATTTGTTTTTGTTCTATGAATAATAAAGCTGGGACAAGTAACTCTTTTATTGTTTGATCCTGTAGGTAAAACTTCCGAAAAATATGCACCAGATCGAGCTCTCTCTATTTGTTGCTTTCTCAAGATAGCGATAAAATTTGATGTTCTGTCAAGATAAAGATAAAAGAACGAACACAGTATATATCTCAGGAAATATATTTCTGAAAATTATGGTTCTTTATAATAAAAAAAGAAAAAAAAAATCAGCTAAACATAAAGTTGGAGTAATATAATAATTTTTTCTCACCAAATTACAAAACAAATGTAGGAAAAATAAAAAAAGTTCGATGACTCAAAGATAACAACTAATGGCAAAAGATGAAACAGAAACTAAAATAAAATAAAAGATAGCAATGATTTCTTATCACTTCCTCTTTTTGTCAACTATGAAGACCTCCCACAATATTATCAAAATCCACCAGGAGCCATTCATCTGCTGCAGCCGATGAACTCGCTTCCGCTGCGATAAATTGAACCAAGCCATCATCATCATCATGACCCTCCCGTCTGCACCTACTGCTGCTTTTCGAATTGACTGCGCTTGGTTCGCCCCCAGCACTGCTCTCGTCTTGTTGGTACTTCTCATCATCTTCCCTCGTCTCTTCTCCGTTGCCGTTGTTGCTGTCGCTGCGATTGGTATCAGATGATGAACTGTTCTCATCGTTCCGGACGTCTTTGCTCAAATAGTCACCGGCACCGGCACCGGCAGTACTACTCTCATCATCTTGATCCAAATCAAGAGACTCACTTCCAAAACCTCCCTCATGGGCATTACCATGATTATCAATTCCATCGTTCAAGAGAGATTCAAAATATTCATCAGTCAAAAATGTTTCAGTAAAAGATCCAGCAAAAAATGTGTCAAAAATTATCCATATGAGCTCCTTCATTACCAAGTTATCCTCTCTTTCTCTCGAGTCGCTGCCAAGGTCTATATGTTCATCATGATCGTCATCTTGGCTTGAATCATCATCATCTCCCAAATCATCATCTGAATCATCATCATCATCTCCCGAATCATCAAAGTTTGATTCAGTAATGTCAGTTGCACTCAGGATCGCGTGATTCTCACCCTGGCTTGAATCATCATCTTCCTCATCTTCCCCGAGGAGGATTGAAAGGAAAATTACGGCTAATTTCAACCCCAATGATAGCAACCCGGGGAAGAAAAAAGCCATGCATAGCAAAAAGAATAATTTAACTAAGGCCGCCATAAACAACATCTCATGAGTACCTTTTGTAATGACTTTTCTATTGGCAACCTTAGCTTCCTCTTCCTCTCTAAAAGTTTCCATGCTGGTTGTGGCGTCGTCCATCGTTTCGCAAAAGGCCTTGGCTGGGAATTGGAGCAGAAGGTAATGGGAGAGGAACAGATATATATATATATATATAACAAGAGACGTACGTGAAATTATAAAGGCGTGTTTACGAGGAATAAGAATAAGAAAAATAATTTGAATGAGTCATGGAGAAGGACTCTGCAACGACCGTCCAATTCGTTTGAAAAGCGACTGGATTTTGATTGCGTAACAACTGTCCAGATTTCCTCAAGATCGCTTGAAAAGCGACTGGATTTTGATTGCGTAACAACAGTCCAAATTTCCTCAAGATCGGCTTGACCGCACACGATTAGCTAGACGCATTCTTTGATATTATCAAGTAGTTTAATTAATTAGCCAGCTAGGTGGGTGGATAAATATTAGACTAGACCATTAGTAAAATGTAACAACAAATTGAGTTTAAGCTAGAAATAACTTTGGTTAAATTAAATTAAATTAAATTAGGGATCATATACAAGTTACTTAATTTCAATTGATTAGCCAACTCGAACATGGATGACCGTGTTCTATTTGATAATGCCTAAACATATCCTAGACAAACATGACTCCTTAGCAAGTCGGTCCAAATTCAAAAACATATATAGCTCAATTTGGCCTGTTCGCTTGTATTAAAGCCAATCAATCTAAATTAATGGCTGGTAGTTCATTGCTAAATAATTTTTTTTAAAAAAAAGAATTCATACTTCCAAGATCTTAATTTCATTAGTTTGAATTCTGTTGATTTCTTTGTTTGGAATAGAATTTAATTGGATTGAAGTCAAAAATAAATAAATGAATCAGATCTAAGTAACTTATGTTTTGTGTGTATTTATATATTATAATATATATAGTATTATTTTTAGATCAAAGCTTAAAATTTTGGATGCTAAAAAATAAAAGATCGGTTTGTACCAATTTCTTTAAAATCTTAAAGAAATATGTCTAGCTATTTTATATTACTATTTGTTAATTATATTTAGATAAAAATTTATTCAATAAATTGAAAAAAAAATGTTCTAAAAAAGGAAAGGGAATCTTTATTATTTCAATTAGAGCATCTAAATTATTTTTTAAAACTAAATTCTAGCCAAATATAGGAGTGAGCATTGATGGAATTCTCACATCTCTCATGATTTCATCAAAATGGGAGACATTACCAGCTTGGTTCAATAGTACTGCCACGCACCGCATCTAAATTTCAGACTTCTAAACTTCTAAGCACATGTTGTCACGCTTTAGATCCTATATTGGATTTAGGGGTGGCAATCCGCTGCATGCCTGGCATACAAGGTGTTCCAAAATATAATATTTAATATAAGAAGGGGTAATAACTATATATATCATCCAATTTAAATGGTTCTTAATACAAACCATAATCATAGGTTTTAGGCTACATGCCCATCATACATAAGTCACTGGGGTTACAACAAAATGTTGGATCTTAGTTTCCTCTGAATGAAGCTCCAATTACCCCAGATCTCATTCTTCAGTCCTATGGCTCTGAAAAACATTGTAAGATTTATATGAGCTTACACTCAATAAGTAAGCCTACTATTATATAATCATTTCGTCAAGATATTATCAAACCATATTTTTATGTATAAAACTTCCAATTTCAAATACATTCATATGTTATCAAAACATATATATCACCAGCTCAAATAATTTTGAAGCTTAATTATACAATAAATGCTGAAATATGCAATGTAAACAAACCCACTGTATTCATATAATTATTATTTCCTTATGTATCCCATGGCCCTACAACACCCATCTGGTGTATCACTCTTTAATGTCCCCTAAGAGGAAGGATCCTGATACTAGCGTTATGCCATATATCATAATCAATCACAACACATCCTCTAGATGTGTGTGCGTTATGCAATATATCAATCATATCATATCCTCTAGATGTGTGTCCTCCACATATCTTTCCCTGTGGAGGTGGGTCCCGTATCACTTGGCATTTCACATCATTTCACATCATATGAGAATCGCGGTGACATATATCATCATCATATTTGCATATAGCATAACATGCATCATCATGAGCATAAGCTCCTCATACTACATATACAGTGGTTTGTACATTCATAGCATAAAAATACATCAATAATACCAGTATATTTTGCAAAGCCAAAATAATCACATTATTCAATTTTTGCACATTTATAATCCATTACTTTACAAAATATTAGTAATCACATATAATTATAACAGATATCCAATTGTATAACAAAATTCCATTTTATCTTATTTTTCCAAATAATGCAATATATCTCAATGTAGCATTTAAATATATAATTTTCATATTTTAATAATTTATAAAAATTATGATAAATGACTTACTTACCTCAGTACGCTAATCCCAAACTGTAAATTAGCTATGTGGACATCTGGTTACCTACAGCATTAATTTTCACAATTAAATCTCAAAAATTGGAATAATGAAGCATCCCTAAGGTCTACCCAGTCTAATCCTGGGCTCAACTTTGGGCTCGAATATCTCCCAATATATAATCCCGAATGGAGAAATAAAATATTCTGAGAAACTAAAATCAACGCCGAATCGGGCCATATTTTTATTTCTCCATTCCCGACCCAATACGGGGTCCAAAACGTAGCCCCAAAACAGCTTGTGAGCCGGCCCAATAGGGCCCAAAGGGGGATGGCCCGGCCCGCTGAGCCGTCTCCCTCCTCCCGCCTCCCTTGTTTCACCCGAAACAGGGGAAGCAAGTGTCGGCGGCCAGGGCCGCCGCCGGCCTCTCCCCAGGGGGGCCCGGCCGCCGTCGATTGACCCGGAGCCGGCCGCCGCCACGGCCGAGCTCCCCTTCTCTCTCTTTCTCCCCATTTCTCTCTCGTTCTTCCGCACGGCACGATCCAAGCCGGTGGCACGGCCGGCCACCACGGTCGGCCGGACCCTCACCGGACGGTTGCCCATCGTCGATGAGGGCTGTCGGCCGCCGCCCAGACCCGGCGAGGCATCGGTCACTCCGTCGGGCCCGAACCAAGCCATGAACCGGCTTGGTTCCTCTCCCTTTCTCTCTGTCTCTCTCTCAATCTCTCTGTGATTCTCTCTCTCTCCCCTTACCTGTGGCCGGCGCCGGGGGGAAAGCTCGCGGAGAAGGAGGGGTGCTCCCCCCCTCCTTATATAGTGGCGAGGGGAGGGTTATCCCCTCCCCTGTACCCATGTGAAGGGGGCGCGTCGGCGCCCCCTTTCCTTGACTGGCTGCGGCGTCTCCTTGCTGCAGCCATCAACAGTGGCGGAGGAAGGGGGCGGCGCCCCCTTCCTCCGTCAACAATGGTGGTGGATCCTCACATGGTGAGGATCCACGGAGGGAGCAGGGGCTCACATTCTCCCCTCCTTATAAAAATTTCGGCCTCGAAATTGATGTACTTCAAATAACATTTAGAATCCAAAGCTTTGATCATATGATTAATCTTCTTTTCATTTACATATGCTATGTTACAAACAGTTGAGGATATTTCTCTTTAATTTCCTCCTCAAGTTCCCAAGTAGCTTCCCTCTCAGAATGGTTACTCCACTGAACCTTGACATAGGGAATGCTACGCCATCTTAAAACTTGATCCTTGCGGTCCACAATATGCACAGGATACTCTTCATATGTCAGATCCTTCCTTAATTGTATGGGCTCAAACTGTATCACATGGCTAGGGTCAGAAATACTTTCTCAATATAGATACATGAAATACATTGTGTACCCTAGAGAGTGCCGAAGGTAATGCCAGGCTATAAGCCACCTCCCCTACTTTGCTCAGAATCTCAAATGGTCCAATGTATCGTGGACTCAGTTTACCTCTAATCCCAAATCTCATCACATTTTTGGTTGGTGATATCTTCAAGAAGACATGATCTCTAACCTGAAATTCTAGCTCCCTTCTTCTCACATCAGCATACCTCTTCTGTCGGCTCTGAGCTGTGCGGAGTCGTCCCTTGATCAGTTGCACCTTCTCTACTGTCTGTCGAATCAGCTCAGGGCCCAACAATTTTCTCTCCCCCACATCATCCCAACATAAGGGAGATCTGCATTTTCTACCATACAAGGCCTCAAATGGAGCCATCTGGATACTGGCCTGGTAGCTGTTATTGTAAGCAAATTCCACTAAAATAAGTGGTTATCCCAAGCACCACCCAAGTCCATTACACAGGCTCGCAACATGTCCTCCAGGGTCTTGTTGAGAAATTATTGAAACATAATTGCCCCAACTTATTGATTTTGATGATTTCCAAAAGACATTACTTTACTTTCTAAAAGGCTATGAACATGTTAAGTCAATCAATGAAATATTCTTACTATGAGCAATTTCAAATTGGAAACTATGAACTGTTAATGTGTAATGAGTTTTTGAATCAATTGAATATATGTTTCAGTGAGCTATACTTATGAATTCAAAAATGATTTCTATACCACTCTTTTAAAGATCAATGAATTAATGAAAATGCTTTGAAATTGAGCATTACTGTTAAATCAACATTATTCAAGTCATATTTATATTTCAAAATTGGTTGGGATGATTTTCAAAGCAAATCAGAATGTTTTCTGATTTTTGTATCAGTCCCGAGCCGACTCGAGAGTTTCCGAGTCGACTCCTGTGTTATCTGATTTTTAATGTTGTCTCGAGTCGACACTTGAGTTTTCAAGAGTCGACCCCTGAACCTTCTCGAGCCGACTCATGGACTGTGCGAGCCGACTCGACTCAGACGGCAGAAAGACTCATTTTTGAGTGCCTCTCGAGTCGACTCCCAGCTCTTCGCGAGTCGACCCCTGAAAGTCAAGAGTCGACTCCCAGATTTTCGCGAGTCGACCCCTGAAGACTCACTTTTTGGTGCGTTTCTGGATTCGCGTGTTCGAGCCGACTCGCACAGTACTCGAGCCGACTCCACGGAATCTGGGCGATAATTTTTGAGTTGACACATCAGCACCAACGGTAATATTTTGAATCAACGGCTATATTTTACTGTGTCTAATGGCTATATCTTTTCAGGATCTATAAATAGAAGAGCCAGATTCAAATAGAAGATATACATATATAGAGGATTGAAAAAGAAAAGAGGAATAGAAGAGCAAGAGAGAAAAATAGAGAGAGCCTATTGAATATCAAAAAAAAAAAAAGGGAAAACTGAGAGTATTGTAGAATCATTTGATTCAAGGAGAGATTCAATCTTTGCATTTGAGAGAGAGATTCGTGTGCATCATTTAATCGACTCTCAAAGCTCAAGAGGAAGGCAAAAAGCAATCCAACGTGCAAAATCTTCAGCCATTCCCAAGTTCAAAAAGAGGCAACACATTCTCCAAAGCTTTTCAACGATTGAGGAATCTTGCTGAGGCATCGATTCAACTTTTCAAGGAGAAAAGGGAGAAAGCCATCGTTGCAATCATCCGAAAAACCATCAGGCGTTTCTAACCCTAGTTTTTATTTATTCTTAAATTTGTATATCTGCTCAAGAAGGAGCATTTTTGTTACAAATACTTTGATTTCACTTGGTTACTGGTTCAATCAGTGGATTGAATCAGTGGAGGTAGGTTTACCTCGTTACAAGCTGAAGTGCTTGTGCTGGGTTCGTTGTGATCCCGTGAAAACAACGAGTCAGGTTTGTTGTTAGCCCGCAAAACAACGTGTAGGGTTTTGTGCTGGTAAGCCCGCAAAACCAGCTGGGTTCGTTGTGATCCCGATGAAAACAACAAGTTAGAGTTGTGATCTTGTAAAACAACTCAGCTGTAATCGGTGTGATTATAGTGGACCCAAGTGATCCTTGGGAGTGGATGTAGGTGTTGGATACACCGAACCACTATAAAACTTTTGTGTTTGCCGTGTTCATTTTCTCTCACTCTATATCTTTTATTAACTGCTTGTTCTTTGCTTATTAGTTAATCTCACTTGCATATCTTGCTAACTAATCAATTAAAGTTAAAAAGTCTTAAAATTTTTAAGAACCCAATTCACCCCCCCCCCCCTCTTGGGTTGCCATCTGGGCCAACAATTGGTATCAGAGCTTGTGCTCATTTAGAATTTGATCTCACGATCAAGGGCTAAAGATCCATATGGCAACACAAATTGGATCAAGTTTTGCTGAAGTTCATTCTACGAATAGACCTCCACTTTTTAATGGCTCAAACTATTCTTATTGGAAAGCTAGAATGAGGATATTCATTCAAGCTTCTGATTATGAGCTTTGGGGTGTTATAATTAATGGACCTAGTACACCCACACACTTAATTGATGGCACTATTGTTCCTAAACCCGAAAGGGATTGGAATGATAATGATAGGAGAATGGCTCAACTTAATGCCAAAGCCATTAATATCTTATATTGTTCCTTAGATTCAAATGAATTCAACCGCATCTCTACTTGTAATTCCGCTAAAGAAATATGGGATAGGTTGGAAATTACACATGAAGGAACAAACCAAGTAAAAGAATCAAAGATAAATATTTTGGTTCATAAATATGAATTGTTCACAATGGAACAAGCTGAAACCATCACATGCATGTTCACTAGATTCACCGATATTGTGAATGGTTTGAAAAGTCTAGGAAAAGTTTATACTAATGCTGATCTTGTTCGCAAAATACTCAGGTCATTGCCAAGATCGTGGGAAGCAAAAGTCACAGCAATCCAAGAAGCCAAAGACCTCAATGCACTACCCTTAGAGGAGCTTCTAGGATCTCTCATGACCCACGAATTAACAATGAGGCAGCATGTTGAGGAGGAAACAAAAAGAAGGAAAACTTTTGCCCTCAAGACTGCAGAATTGGAAGAGAGCAGCAGTGAAAGTAATGATGAAGATGATGAGGAAACTGCTCTCTTGGCCAAGAAGTTCAGAAGATTTATGAGAAAAAGGCCCTTCAATAAAAAGAAATTTGGAGCAAGATTTGAAGGAGAAAAGGATAAGAAAAAGGACAAGGAGAAAGAAAAAGAAAAGAGCCCTTAGTATGCTATGAGTGCAAAAAGCCAGGGCACTTCAAGTATGACTGTCCTTTACTAAAGAAGGCCTACAAGAAAAAGAAGAAAGCTTATATGGCAACATGGTCTGAAGAATCTTCCTCGTCGGAAGAAGATGAGCAAAAGGAAGTTGCCAATATTTGCTTCATGGCCAATGACGACGACAACGACAATGAGGAATGTCTTGTAGCCAAAAGATCAAAGAAAAAGTGGTACCTTGATAGTGGCTGCTCAAGACATATGACGGGTGACAAAGATGAATTCATCACCCTGGAGGAAAAGAAAGGTGGAGTTGTGACGTTTGGCGACAACGGTAAAGGTCAAATTATGGGCCTTGGTAAAGTTCGCATAACTCCATCTATAGTAATTGATAATGTACTTTATGTTAATGGTTTGAAGCATAATCTAATTAGCATAAGTCAATTATGTGATAAAAACTTTAATGTTTCATTTAAATCTTCTTTATGCACTGTAACTAATTCTATTGATGATAGCATTGTATTTACTGGTTATAGGCATGGCAATGTTTACTTAGTTGACTTAGAAAAACTATCTTTAAGTGATCATTGCTTAATTGCTGACAATGCTAACATAAATGAAATTAGTTGGCTGTGGCATCGTAGATTAGGTCATGCAAGCACACACCTTATTTCAAAACTAATTAAAATGGATTTAGTTAAAGGATTACCTAAATTGGATTTTGAAAATAATAAAATATGTGATGCATGTCAATTTGGAAAACAAACAAGAAGTTCATTTAAATCTAAAAACTTTGTTTCAACTTCTAGGGGACTAGAGCTACTTCACATGGATCTTTTCGGACCAACTAGAACCACAAGTCTAGGAGGAAAGAAATATGGTCTAGTGATTGTAGATGATTATTCTAGATATACTTGGGTAATGTTTTTAGCTCACAAAGATGAGACTTTCTCGATGTTCTGAAATTTTTCAAGAAAGTCACAAATGAGAAAAACACTACTATAGTATCTCTTAGAAGTGATCATGGAACAGAATTTGAAAATCACTTATTTGAAAATTTCTGCACTGAAAATGGAATTAATCATAATTTTTCAGCCCCTAGGACCCCACAACAAAACGGTGTAGTTGAAAGAAAAAATAGAACTCTAGAAGACATGGCCCGTACCATGCTATGCGAAAGCAACTTACCAAAGTACTTTTGGGCAGAAGCTATTAACACAGCATGTTACATCTTAAACAGAGCTTTAATAAGACCAATATTAAAGAAAACACCTTATGAATTATGGAATGAAAGAAAACCAAATATAAAATACTTTCATGCATTTGGATGTAAATGTTTCATTCATAATAATGGTAAAAACAACTTAGGAAAATTTGATGCTAAATCTGATGAAGGAATTTTTCTAGGTTATTCAACAACTAGTAAGGCATATAGAATCTTTAACAAGAGAACCTTAGTAGTTGAAGAATCCATTCATACTGTTTTCGATGAGTCTTTAGCATCTAGATCAGAAAAGCTTGATGATGACGAAGATACAAACATAATTGAAAAAGATCTTGAAAAACTTAATATTGAAGTATCTTCTGATCATGAGCAAGAAGCTAAAGATGATGATTCACATAAGGACGATGATGTTAATGATAATCATGATGATTTAGATCTTCCAAGAGACTGGAGATATGCACATAGTCATCCCAAGGAATTGATTATAGGCGATCCATCTCAAGGAATAAGGACTAGATCATACATGAGAAATATTAGTAATCATCTTGCATTTGTATCACAAATAGAACCTAAAACTATAGAAGAAGCTGAAAATGATAATAATTGGATGTTAGCTATGCAAGAAGAACTAAATCAATTTACAAGAAATAATGTTTGGACCTTAGTTGAAAGACCTAAAAACCATTCAGTGATAGGATCAAAATGGATTTATAGAAATAAACTAGATGAAAATGGCATTGTAATTAGAAACAAAGCTAGATTGGTTGCTAAAGGATATAATCAAGAGGAAGGTATTGATTTTGATGAAACCTTTGCACCTGTAGCTAGACTAGAAGCCATTAGACTTTTACTTGCATTTGCATGTCATATGAATTTCAACCTATTTCAAATGGATGTAAAAGTGCATTTCTAAATTTTATAAATGAAGAAGTTTATGTAGAACAACCACCAGGTTTTGAAGATCATGAATTTTCAAATCACGTTTTTAAATTGCACAAAGCACTATATGGTTTGAAACAAGCACCTAGAGCTTGGTATGATAGGTTAAGTAAATTCTTAATAGAAAATGATTTTACAAGAGGAAATGTTGATAAAACTTTGTTTTTGAAAAGAAAAGGTAAAGATTTACTTGTAGTACAAATATACGTAGATGACATTATTTTTGGTGCTACTAACGAATCTCTTTGTCAAGAATTTGCAAAGTTAATGCAGGGAGAATTCGAGATGAGCATGATGGGAGAACTCAACTTCTTCCTTGGACTCCAGATCAAACAATGTAAGGAGGGAATCTTTATCAACCAAACCAAGTACACAAGAGAACTACTCAAAAAGTTTGGTATGGAAACAATGAAACCCCTTGGAACACCAATGAGTCCTTCATGCAAGCTAGACAAAGACGAAGAAGGTAAGAAGGTTGATCAGAAGTATTATCGAGGTATTATCGGATCCCTTCTCTATTTAACAGCAAGTAGACCAGATATAATGTTTGCAGTATGTTTGTGTGCTAGATTTCAAGCTGAACCTAAAGAATCACATTTAATAGCTGTTAAAAGAATTTTAAGATATCTAAATGGCACAAAAGATGTAGGTTTATGGTATTCTAGAGACTCCACATTAAACCTAATTGCATATTCAGATTCTGATTATGCCGGATGTAAAATTGATAGAAAAAGCACAAGTGGTGCATGCCATTTCTTAGGCAGTAACTTAATCACATGGTTTAGCAAAAAGCAAAATTCAGTTGCATTATCAACTACTGAAGCTGAATATGTAGCAGCTGGAAGTTGCTGTGCGCAAATCCTATGGATTAAGCGACAACTTGAAGACTATGGTATCAAACTTAATAAGACACCCATAAAATGTGATAATACTAGCGCAATCAATTTAACGAAAAATCCAATTCAACACTCAAGGACAAAACACATAGAAATTAGATATCATTTTATAAGAGAACATGTAGCTAATGATGAAATTTGTTTAGATTATGTAAACACTGAAGAACAATTAGCTGACATCTTTACAAAACCCCTAAGTGAAGAAAGGTTTGAATATCTTAGAGGAGAATTAGGAATTTGTAATCCTTTTGAATAAATTTTGAAATATTTAAGGAAATGCATCTAGAATTCTTTCAATCCCTCAAAATCTTAAGGAAATATTATCTAGAATTCATATCAAAATGATTTATCAAGACTCAATGATTATGAATCATACTCAAAATCAAATCCGGAAACATTTCAAACATTCAGAAAATTTTCAATCTTCTTTGTTCTGAAATGGTCTCCGAGCCGACTCGGTGTGTACCGGAGTCGACTCGAGTTTCTCTGAAACTTGGGAGCCGACTCCTGGTATGAGCGAGTCGACTCGAGTTCGGGATTTCTCTCTGTGACTTAGGCGAGCCGACTCGAGGATATGCGCGAGTCGACTCGACGTGGTCCCAGGTTGATTATCTAGGGCACGAGTCGACCCGACGGTCATTTCCTATCATTTCTAATCTTTCGTATCTCTCTACAAAAATCTCCCAAACCCTCCAAATCTTCCAAATACTTCCGATTAATCACTCCACTCATATCTATGGCACCCAAAACCCGTGGAGCTAGCAGTAGAAGCGCCGGGATGAAGAGAAAGAGAACCGTGCGACGACCCGTCCGCGAGCCGTCCGTGGATTCTACGCCTTCTTCCTCCAGTGATTCTCCTGCTCCAGCTTCCAACCCTCAGGTAGACCTCTTTGCTAATAGAGTTGTGACGACGGGGAGGAAGGTCGATTTTGAGCTATTTGAAAATGAGGGATTCATTATAGGAAGACAGTTATTAGAAGTGGGACTTGAGAAAATTTGTTCATTGGATTGTCCTACTTACCCAGCTTTGGTAAAAGAATTTTATAAGAATTTGACTAGAGGAGACAATGGGTTAATAAGCATAGTGAGAGGCATAGGTCTAAACATTACTGACACCATCTTATCTAGACTTTTAGACCTACCATTGTCTGGACCATGCACATTTGCACCTGAAGATAGGTCTCCTGCTCTCCATCGTCTTTTGGACCGGGACTTTGAAGGATTTGAGGAAGTTCTTGCAAGTCAACTACCATTGGAACTGAGACTTCTACACAATATCTGCAGTAGGATTTTATTTCCCAAGACTGGCAGGTTTGACTATGTTTCAGAAAGGGACATTTTTATTATGGATGCTATAGTATCAGGAAAGCCTTTTAATCTGCCTAGAATGATTTTATGGTATATGGCTGATTGTGGAAGTAAGAAAAAATCCTGTCTTCCCTATGGTATGATCTTGACTCAGTTGTTCAGGAGCCAAGGGATTATGTTTAGTGACAGTGAGCCCAAGAAGGAATTGAGACACACAGACTATTATACCTTGGCCACTATCAACCGAATGGGATTTATCAAAAGGAATGGAATTTGGGAAAGGAAGAATAGTTCAGAGGATAGAGCTGAGGCACCTAGACATTCATCTCCAGAGCCACCTCAGATTTCATTCATACCAGACCCAGTTCCAGCTCCATCAGATATTCCAGTTCCTGCTTCTGCATCTACATCTGCTCCAGTTCAGACCTCTGCTTCTACATCTGTCAGTTTTTCAGACACTCAGTTAGAGCAGCTTAGGTCTCTATTCAAATCAGAGTTAATTGAGCATGAGACTAGATTGAAGACTGAATTTGATGAAAAATTTATGAATTTGAAGGAAGCACTTTATTCTATTAGTGATCGAGTATCTTCTATTGAAGCCAATGTTAGCTCATCCACCTCCTCTCTAAATGAAGATTTGAAGAATATATTTGAAGAATTGAAGGATATTTGTGGAGATGGTGAGACTTATGCAAAATGTAATGCAGAGCTTCAAGACAAAATTTCAAGTGCATGCAAGTTTGTTGATGAAAAACTAAAAGATTATGTCAAGATTCAATGTGAAGGAATGCATAGGATTATAGAACACTTAACTAGAATTACTAGGCAACATTTTTGATTTCTCTTTATGTATTTGAGTTTGATGTAATGAATGTGAAATTTGCAGTTATGTAATTTGCAGTTATTAGTAGTAATTGAACTTTGATGTAATGCTTTTTGATGTTAATGAAATTCAGCTCATTTCAATGTTGTGTACATTTGAGATATGATGTTTTGAAGTATACCTTGAATACATTAATGTATTTCTTAACCTTTTTGTTGATTACAAAAAAGGGGGAGAAATATTTAAATCGTATATGCTTTCAATTTGATTCAAGTTTGTTAAGTTTCTTTAAGAAGAAGAAATCATTAAAAGGGAGAAAGTGTATTTAATCGTATATGCAATTTAAGACTCTGAAAGGGGGAGAGAAAATTTTGAGTATTATTAAGGGGAAGAGATAACTTAAGTATCATTTGCTCAAAGCTCAAAATTTAAAATTTTTGAATGAATTATAAAACTGAGTTTCATAGGGGGAGCTACCTCATTGAGGGGGAGCCTTTCCATGAACATAAATCTTTGATTATAGAATCACAAATTCTTTTTTCAAGTTTAACTCGCATATACTTAATGTTTTTGTCATCATCAAAAAGGGGGAGATTGTTGAGAAATTATTGAAACATAATTGCCCCAACTTATTGATTTTGATGATTTCCAAAAGACATTACTTTACTTTCTAAAAGGCTATGAACATGTTAAGTCAATCAATGAAATATTCTTACTATGAGCAATTTCAAATTGGAAACTATGAACTGTTAATGTGTAATGAGTTTTTGAATCAATTGAATATATGTTTCAGTGAGCTATACTTATGAATTCAAAAATGATTTCTATACCACTCTTTTAAAGATCAATGAATTAATGAAAATGCTTTGAAATTGAGCATTACTGTTAAATCAACATTATTCAAGTCATATTTATATTTCAAAATTGGTTGGGATGATTTTCAAAGCAAATCAGAATGTTTTCTGATTTTTGTATCAGTCCCGAGCCGACTCGAGAGTTTCCGAGTCGACTCCTGTGTTATCTGATTTTTAATGTTGTCTCGAGTCGACACTTGAGTTTTCAAGAGTCGACCCCTGAACCTTCTCGAGCCGACTCATGGACTGTGCGAGCCGACTCGACTCAGACGGCAGAAAGACTCATTTTTGAGTGCCTCTCGAGTCGACTCCCAGCTCTTCGCGAGTCGACCCCTGAAAGTCAAGAGTCGACTCCCAGATTTTCGCGAGTCGACCCTGAAGACTCACTTTTTGGTGCGTTTCTGGATTCGCGTGTTCGAGCCGACTCGCACAGTACTCGAGCCGACTCCACGGAATCTGGGCGATAATTTTTGAGTTGACACATCAGCACCAACGGTAATATTTTGAATCAACGGCTATATTTTACTGTGTCTAACGGCTATATCTTTTCAGGATCTATAAATAGAAGAGCCAGATTCAAATAGAAATATACATATATAGAGGATTGAAAAAGAAAAGAGGAATAGAAGAGCAAGAGAGAAAAATAGAGAGAGCCTATTGAATATCAAAAAAAAGGGAAAACTGAGAGTATTGTAGAATCATTTGATTCAAGGAGAGATTCAATCTTTGCATTTGAGAGAGAGATTCGTGTGCATCATTTAATCGACTCTCAAAGCTCAAGAGGAAGGCAAAAAGCAATCCAACGTGCAAAATCTTCAGCCATTCCCAAGTTCAAAAAGAGGCAACACATTCTCCAAAGCTTTTCAACGATTGAGGAATCTTGCTGAGGCATCGATTCAACTTTTCAAGGAGAAAAGGGAGAAAGCCATCGCTGCAATCATCCGGAAAACCATCAGGCGTTTCTAACCCTAGTTTTTATTTATTCTTAAATTTGTATATCTGCTCAAGAAGGAGCATTTTTGTTACAAATACTTTGATTTCACTTGGTTACTGGTTCAATCAGTGGATTGAATCAGTGGAGGTAGGTTTACCTCGTTACAAGCCGGAGTGCTTGTGTTGGGTTCGTTGTGATCCCGTGAAAACAACGAGTCAGGTTTGTTGTTAGCCCGCAAAACAACGTGTAGGGTTTTGTGCTGGTAAGCCCGCAAAACCAGCTGGGTTCGTTGTGATCCCGGTGAAAACAACAAGTTAGAGTTGTGATCTTGTAAAACAACTCAGCTGTAATCGGTGTGATTATAGTGGACCCAAGTGATCCTTGGGAGTGGATGTAGGTGTTGGATACACCGAACCACTATAAAACTTTTGTGTTTGCCGTGTTCATTTTCTCTCACTCTATATCTTTTATTAACTGCTTGTTCTTTGCTTATTAGTTAATCTCACTTGCACATCTTGCTAACTAATCAATTAAAGTTAAAAAGTCTTAAATTTTTAAGAACCCAATTCACCCCCCCCCCCCCTCTTGGGTTGCCATCTGGGCCAACAGGTCTGTATGGTTCTCTCAGACTGCCCATCTGTCTGGGGATGGAAGGTTGTGCTGAAGTTCAATTTGGTCCCCAGAGCTCTATGAAGACTCTTCCAGAATTGGGACACAAACCTAGTATCCCTATCTGATACAATATATATGGGAATACCATGAAGCCTCACAATTTGCTCAATATACATGATGGCCAACCTCTCACTGGAGATCCCAACTCTGAATGGCAGGAAATGGGCTAACTTCGTCAATCTGTCCACAATGACCTATACCGCATCATTGTTCCTAGGGGTCCTAGGCAGACCAGTCACGAAGTCCATAGTGATCTTCTCCCATTTCCATTGTGGAATCATCAGAGATTGAAGGGGTCCCGCAGGCGTTTGGTGCTCAGCTTTCACTTGCTGACATACCAAACATTTGGCTACATACTGAGTAATCTCTCTCTTCATTCCTTTCCACCAAAAGTTTTCTTTTAGGTCCTTGTACATCTTGGTACCTCCTAGGTGCACCGTGTAAGGAGAATAGTGGGCCTCCTTCAGAATCTCTGCTCTTAGTTCCACCACATTTGGCACACAAAGCCTACCATCAAATCTCAGGGATCCATCCTCCATTATAGTAAATTCATTCTGAACCCCTGACTTCATGGCTTCTTTAATCTTTTGCAGGTCCAAGTCTTCTTTCTAGGAGGACTTGATCCTGTCTAACAGAGTTGGTTGGAGTACAAGTGCTGCTACAAGCCCATCGGACCGTTGTACTCGCAATCCAACCTCCAGCTTCTCAAGATCCCTCTAGATGTGAGGCTGAGAGGTGATCATAGAAGCTAACTTCGAGGAGGACTTCCTACTCAAGGCATCAGCTACCACATTGGCCTTTCCTAGATGATAGTGCAGGTTCATATCATAATCTTTTAGTAGCTCCATCCACCTCCTTTGCCTCAAGTTTAACTCCTTCTGAGTGAAGATGTACTTCAGACTTTTGTGGTCTGTGTACACATCACATGCTTCTCCATATAGATAATGCCGCCAGATCTTTAAGGCAAAAATCACAGCAGCCAACTCCAGGTCATGAGTTGGATAATTTTGCTTGTATGGCTTTAGCTGCCTGGAGGCATAAGCTATCACCTTCTCATTTTGCATCAGAACACATCACAATCCCTTCCGAGAAGCATCCGTATATAGAGTGAATCCTCCAGATCCTGACGGAAGGGTAAGGACGGGGGCTGACACTAGGTGTTGTTTCAGCTCCTGAAAACTTCTCTCACACTCCTCAGTCCAGTCAAACTTCGCTTGCTTTTGGGTCAAGCGAGTCAGGGGTAGAGCAATGCGAGAAAAGCCCTCCACGAATCTGCGATAATAACCAGCCAGCCCCACGAAGCTTCTGACTTCAAATACATTAGAAGGTCGACTCCAATTTACAACTGCCTCAATCTTCTTTGGATCCACAGTTATGCCATTGTTAGATATTACGTGACCCAAGAATGATACTTGGCTCAACCATAAGTCACACTTCTGCAACTTGGCATAAAGCTTTTTCTCCCGAAGAGTTTGCATAACAATCTTCAGGTGGTCCATATACTCCTCCTGGCTTTTAGAATACACCAGGATGTCATCAATGAACACCACCACAAACTGGTCCAAGTATGGCTTAAAGATTCTGTTCAAGTCCATGAATGTTGCCGAGGCATTAGTTAACCCGAACGACATCACCAAGAATTCGTAGTGGCCATACCTAGTCCTGAATGTTGTCTTAGGCACATCTCCAGCCTTGACCTTGAGTTGATGGTATCCTGACCAAAGGTCAATCTTCGAGAATACCCGAGCTCCTTGGAGTTGATCAAACAGATCATCGATCCTCGGCAAGGGATACTTGTTCCACACTGTTACCTTATTGATTTCTCGGTAATCAATGCAGAACCACATACTCCCATCTTTCTTTTTGACAAATAATACTGGAGCACCCCAAGGAAAGACACTCGGTCTGATAAATCCTTGGTCTAGAAGCTCCTGCAATTCGTTCTTCAACTCTTTTAGCTCAGCTGGGGCCATGCGATAAGGGGCCTTGGATATAGGTCCAGTACCAGGGACCAAATCAATGGTGAACTCCACTTCCCGGTCTGGAGGCAATTCGGTCAAATCATCCGGGAAGACGTTAGGAAACTCCATAGCCACTGGAATATCCTCCAACTTCACCTCTTCCTGCTGAAGGTCCTTGACCATAGCAAGAAATCCTTGGCCACCTTTCTTCAAATATTTGGCAGCCTGCAATGCTGATACAAACACTGAGGCCAAGTGTTCCTGGTTCCAATAAAACTGAATTCATGCTGATTAGGGATTTTGAAGCTCACCATTTTTCTGAAACAGTCTACCGAAGCATGATAGGAGGCCAACAAGTCCATCCCAAGGATAACATCAAAGGACTTTAGTGGAAGGACGATTAGATCAGCCTCCAGCCTCTTGTCACCCACGTTGATCTGGCAGGATCTGCATACAGACTCCACCCTCATAACATCTCCATTTGGGAATGCAATAAGAAACTCTTGTTCTAGGGGAACGGTTGTCAACGATGCATTATTGGCAAGATAAGCATCAGATATAAATGAATGTGTGGCACCCGGATCTACTAAAGTCTGAGCATAAGTGTTGCCTACTTTAATTATCCCTGATCACAAAGTTTAGTTGTCTTAGATATCATATAGCGGATCCTATTTATCCTTCATGATCAATGCATTATATCGTATATGAACAAAATAATCTTAAAGGGGTACTTAGGTAACAGGTATACTTTCCAAAACGGAGTTAGAAGCGGCAGCATCCTGTTGGGTGAGGGTGAAGACCCTTCCCTTGGTCCTCGACTGCTGCGGCTGGTTCATCCCAAGATTTGGAGAAGGCAGCTGATCCCTCCGAAGGGGACAAGTAGCCATCTTGTGATCCACTTTCCCACATATGAAGCAGGCACCTCTTGGCCCACGGCACTGCCTGCTCGGGTGGAAGTTCCCGCAGTGAGGGCAACGGGTCTCCTTACCCTTCGGTCCTAAGGGGGGCTGATATGTATCTTTCTTCTTAGCCTGCCCTGAAGACTGGTCCAAGGAGACCCCTTCCTCTTCCTCTTTAGCTCCCACTCCTTCTGGTTCCTATTCATGTCTCTTCGATCACCAGGGCTTTGCTAACTACAGCACAATATGTGGAGAGTTCAAATGCATTGACTGCTTGCCTCAGTTTGGGTCGCAGTCCTTTAGTGAACCTAATGATCTTGGCTCTCTCAGTGGTCACTATTTCCGGAGCAAACCGGGCTAGCCTAGTGAACTCGGCTTCGTACTGGGCCACAGAGAGATTCTTCTGCTCCAGCTCCAGAAGCTCAGACTCCATCTGTCTTTGCATACTACACTACAAGAAAATACTGAAATAACGACGCAAATTTAGCGACGCATCGTTGCGTCGCTAAATTGCGACCACATTGCGATGCCTCCGCGACAACAAAACATTGCGACGCAATTAGCGACGCATTAGCGACTCAATAAACCAAAAAATTAAAAAAATTAATTTTTTAATTTAGTGACGCAAGTAATGCGTCGCAATATTTTTAATTTAGTTTTTATAAAATAGAATTATGAAATATAAAATATTGCGATGCAACTCAGTGCGTCGTAATGTTTTTAAAAAAATTAATTATGTTAAATAGTGATGCATTAGCGACGCAATAAACTAAAAATTAGAAAAATTATTTTTTATTTAGCGATGCACTAATTGCATCGCAATAATTTTAAATAAAATTAATATTTATAAAA
>UESW01001706.1:0-38308 GCA_900491605.1 Calamus simplicifolius | reverse complement strand
CGAGGACGGATCGCAACTGTCCGAGATAGGTTGTGGCCGATCGGGATCAGGGCTTGGATCGATCGCAACGTCGGATCGTCGCCGATCTCGGACGGATCACCACGGTCCGAGATCGGTCGTGGCCGATCGGGATCAGGGCTTGGATCGATCGCAACCGTCGGATCGTCGCCGATCTCGGACGGATCGCCACGGTCCGAGATCGGTCCTGGTCGTTATTATAATAAATTTAACATTAAAAAAAAATAATCATTTATTAATATTATAAAATAAATTGCGACGCCATATGTCGTCGCAATTATTATAATAAATTTAAATATTTTCATTTAAAAATATTGAAAAAATAATTGCGACGCAATTTTGCGTCGCAATATTTGTAATAAGTTTTTATTTTAATCTATTTAAATTATTAAAAAAAATTGCGACGCCTTAGCGACGCAATTATTAGAAAATAAAAATATTCTTTCCCGCCAGGAGATGGCGCCAATTTAGCGACGCCTCAGCGACGCATTAGTGGCGTCGCTATTTTTTCAGAAAAAAAAAAAAAATATTGCGACGAAAATAGCGATGCACTATGGCGTCGCTAATTTCCTATATTTAAGTCGCTTCCCTTCTTCTTCCTCCTTCACGTCTTGACCTAACGCCGCCGCCGTCCTCCTGCTATTCCGTCCGAGATTCCCGGCGATTCCCCGGCGATTCCCCGACCTCCGGCTACCCGAGGATCGCATCCGACTCCGGCAACCAAGGTTAGCTCCGATAATAAAAAAAAAAAATTTTTTTTTTTTTAGATCTTCTCCGGCCACGGCAGGGCCGTGGCCGTCTTCTCCGGCCACGGCCGTTGCCGTGGCCGCAGTGGCCTGGCCACGGTGGCCAGGCCACTATAAAGAAAAAAAAAAATTTTTTTTTTAACAGGGGGGGAGGGGAGGAAACCCCCCCCGCCCCCCCTTTTTTTCTTGTCCGGCCACGGCCGCTGCCGTGGCCGGACAAGGCGGCCACGGCGGCCACGGCCGCTGCCGTGGCCGCAGTGGCCTTGCCACGGTGGCCAGGCCACTGTAATCAAAAAAAAAATTTTTTTTTTTTTTAGATCTTCGACGGCCACGGCCGTTGCCGTGGCCGCAGTGGCCAGGCCACTGTAATAAAAAAATTTTTTTTTTAACAGGGGGCCGGGGAGGGGAGGAAACCCCCCCCCCCCCCCTTTCTTTTCTTGTCCGGCCACGGCCGCTGCCGTGGCCGGACAAGGCGGCCACGGCCGCTGCCGTGGCCGTCTTCTCCGGCCACGGCCGCTGCCGTGGCCGCAGTGGCCTGGCCACGGTGGCCAGGCCACTGTAATCAAAAAAAAAATTTTTTTTTTTTTTTTTAGATCTTCGACGGCCACGGCTGCTGCCGTGGCCGCAGTGGCCTGGCCACGGTGGCCAGGCCACTGTAATCAAAAAAAAAATTTTTTTTTTTTTAACAGGGGCCGGGGAGGGGAGGAAACCCCCCGCCCCCCCTTTCTTTTCTTGTCCGGCCACGGCCGTTGCCGTGGCCGGCAGTGGCCTGGCCACGGTGGCCAGGCCACTGTGAAAAAAAAAAAAAAAAAAAAATTTGATTAGCAGGGGGGAGGGGGGGAAACCCCCCCCCCCCCCTTTCTTTTCTTGTCCGGCCACGGCCGTGCCGTGGCCGGCAGTGGCCTGGCCACGGTGGCCAGGCCACTGTGAAAAAAAAAAAAAAAATTTGGGGTGATAGCAGGGGGGGGGGGGGAAACCCCCCGCCCCCCCTTTCTTTTCTTGTCCGGCCACGGCCGTTGCCGTGGCCGGTGGCCAGGCCACTGTGAAAAAAAAAAAAAAAAAAAATTTGGGGTGATAGCAGGGGGGAGGGGGGAAACCCCCGCCCCCCCTTTCTTTTCTTGTCCGGCCACGGCCGTTCCGTGGCCGGCAGTGGCCTGGCCACGGTGGCCAGGCCACTGTAAAAAAAAAAAAAAAAAAATTTGGGGTGATAGCAGGGGGGAGGGGGGAAACCCCCCCCCCCCCCCCTTTCTTTTCTTGTCCGGCCACGGCCGTTGCCGTGGCCGGCAGTGGCCTGGCCACGGTGGCCAGGCCACTGTGAAAAAAAAAAAAAAAAAAAATTGGGGATAGCAGGGGGAGGGGGGAAACCACCCCCGGCCCCAAGGGTGACAAAAAAAAAAATAAATTTTTTCTTAATTTAAGCAGAATGTTTATTTAATTTACATATTATTTATGCAATAATTAATTTAAGCAGAATGTTTATGACAATAGTATTTGTGCATTTATACTCATTTACATTTGTTATGTCTTGATTATTTATATTTGCTGCAAACTTAATGATGCATTACATTTTGAAATGCTAAATAAAATGTTTTGTTGTTATATTATTTAATTTCCAGCAACAAATTACTAGTTTCAATGATTTACATTTTAGTATTCGCAAACCTTTGTATTTGACACAATAATCTTAAAAAAGTTAGTGATTACATGTATAATTCACAAGATGTTAAGAATAACAAGCATAAGTTCGATTGTCTTCGGACTTTCATAATCACAGCACTTTAATTAACCTTTAGACCCGTTTGAGAATTTGTAAGCCTTAGTCTTGCAAATTCTCAAATTGTCCTGGTGGACAGTTTGGGAATATTTCTTGTGACATGTTAGTCTGCTAGTAATTGTCGTGGGGTGAGATTTCGGTTTGCATTTGCTCATACGTTCTCCTAGTGTGGCTTATATACCACACATGTAGGAGAACATATGGGGAAATGCTGCCGAAATTTCAATATTGATCGATGATAATTAATAGCATAATAACATATCACAAAAAATATTCTTGAATGGGATAGGGCCTTACCTTGTAGACATGGAGTGAAGGTAGAATTATTTAAGACACTTGAATTCTTGTGAAGTCTAATGACTAAACGCATCGCCTTATGGCCCGACACAAACTCAAGCCCTCTCTTTAGCCATTAACCTATGCATCGGTCCTTCCTAGCAATTGGTTGTAATTATATTAGTACATATATATCTAAATTATTTGCGTACTTATAAATGATTTAATTGGTTGTAATTAACCTTAATTAGTTGTGCCCAAGAAATAATTTAGATATATATGTATTAATACTAATATAGTTTTATTTTTTGGTTTTAATTAATGCTTTACCAGACTTTGTATAAGTCGGACAAAAATGAGCGGGACTCGCTCATGGATGTATGCAAGGATAAAAGATGGCTTGCTGAATCCAGATTTTCTGAATGGATTGGAAGAGTTTATCGCATTTGCATGTAGCCAACCTGAATGGATGGATGGGCCTAGGATTAGGTGCCCATGCAACTTCCACAGGTGTCAGAATAAAGCCTACAGAGATGTGGAAACTGTTAAGGTGCATTTGTGTAAGAAGGGTTTTGTGCCTGATTACTATGTTTGGTACTGTCATGGTGAACCAGAGGATATTCCAGCAGTTGTTATAGGCGAACAAGAGTCAATTCCCGTAGAAGAACCATTTGTGAATTTAAACACATATGAACAAATGGTTATGAATGCATCGGGTAATGACTTCAATCAGAATACATTTATGGAAGAACCAAACCCAGAAGCACAACAATTTTACGATATGTTGAGTGCTGCCAATCAAGAATTGTATCCTGGGTGTGAGGGTCATTCCCAGTTCTCTACAGCTGCTCGAATGTTGAATATTAAGGCAGAACATCGATTATCAGAAAAGGCGTTCAATTCTGTAGCTGAGTTAATCAAAGAAATTCTGCCAAATGATAATGTTGCCGCAGACAGTTTTTACGCAACAAAGAAGTTGTTGCGTGGGCTTGGGCTTCCAGTTAATAAGATCGATTGTTGCTTGAACAATTGTATGATATTTTGGGGTGAAGACTCAGAGCTGAGATGGTGTAAGATTTGTGGGCAATCGAGGTTCAAAAACACCGAAGGAGGAGCCGGTACAAGTAGGAGGAAAAGTGTGCCTTACAAGAGGATGCATTACTTTCCTCTTACCCCACGCCTGCAGAGATTATACAGATCTGAGGCAACAGCTGCTGATATGAGATGGCATGCCGAACATGAATCTAAAGAGGATGAAATGCGGCATCCATCAGATTCAAAGGCTTGGAAGCAGTTCAATGAAAATCATCCTGTTTTCGCTGAAGATATAAGGAATGTGAGATTAGGTCTTTGTACCGATGGCTTCCAACCATTTGGTCAAGCGGGGCAACAGTATTCATGTTGGCCTGTGATACTGACTGTATATAACCTTCCTCCGTGGAAGTGCATGAAAGATCCTGCAATGTTTTTAACCGTTTTGGTTCCAGGACCATCAAATCCTAAGGAAAAGATTGATGTCTTTCTGCAACCGTTGGTGGCCGAATTGAAAATGTTGTGGGAAACAGGAGTGGTAGCCTACGACATTTCTATGAAACAAAATTTCTTAATGAGAGCTGCTTTGATGTGGACAATAAGTGATTTTCCGGCATATGCAATGTTGTCTGGTTGGAGCACTGCTGGACGTCTGGCATGCCCTCATTGCATGTATGATTCGGATGCATTTACATTGCAGAAGAGTGGTAAGCAGTCATGGTTTGATAACCATAGGAAGTTCTTGCCCCCAAATCATCCTTACAGGCGTAACTTGATCGCCTTCCGGAAGAACAAAGCAGTCACAAAATTTGCCGAACCGGTTAGGTCCGGCACGGATCTATTTGATTCTATAGAGAATTTGGGGTTGATGTATGCATGGGAACCAGATGCAGATAGAATAAATAGCCGTATATGTAAAGAACATAACTGGAAGAAGCGAAGTATATTTTGGGATTTGCCTTATTGGAGCACAAATCTCATCCGGCACAACTTGGATGTTATGCATATCGAGAAAAATTTCTTTGATAACATATTTAACACGGTGCTAAACATCCCGGGAAAAACAAAAGATACTGCAAAGTCAAGAGAAGAACTTAATCAGTACTGTAGAAGAGGTGATTTGAGAAGGAGTGCCGATGGGACCTATCCTAAAGCATGTTACACTCTTGACAGAAATTCACGAGAAGTTTTATGTAACTGGCTAAGAGGGTTAAAATTTCCAGATGGTTATGCCTCAAATATCGGTAGGTGTGTGGACATGCATAAGCTCAAGTTGTTCGGCATGAAGAGCCATGACTGCCATGTTTTCATGCAACGATTATTACCTATAGCTTTTCGTGAGTTGCTTCCGCAACATGTCTGGAAGGCAATTACGGAGCTCAGCTTATTCTTCAAGGAGTTATCTGCCGCAGTCATTACTTCTGCATCCATGGCAAGGCTTGAGGAGGAAATTCCAATTATTTTATGCAAGCTTGAGCGAATATTTCCTCCCAGTTTTTTTGACTCAATGGAGCATTTACCGGTTCACTTGCCATACGAAGCGAGCATAGCTGGTCCCGTGCAGTATCGCTGGATGTATCCATTCGAGAGGTAAATATATACATCATTAAGATATGTTGACATTTGAAATATTATTTCATTGCTTGAAAAATTCGTTAATTTTTTGTTGCAACTTTACATATAGGTATCTTAAGAAGTTAAAAAATAATGTGCGTAATAAGGCAAGGGTTGAAGGTTCTATATGCAATGCACACTTGGTCGAAGAAGTTTCAGCTTTTGCCTCGCATTACTTTGAGGGTCACGTCCACACGAGGAGCCGAAATCATGGTCGTAACGATGACGTATGTGTGGACGAAGCAGAAGCTAATGACGGTAGAATATCAATTTTTAAAGCTATCGGCCGTTCATTTGGTGGGCAGAAGTCAAGAAATCTTAGCGATATGGAGTATAATGCAGCACATTATTACATCCTAATGAACTGTCGAGAAGTCGATCCATATATTGAGTAAGTGTATACTTCAATGCTAAATTGAAAATTTAAATTTATAATAATATACCATAATATTTAATTTCTAACAGTAGTTTTCATCCTTTTCATCCCATAAGGATGTTTTGTGATAGACAACGACAGATGAATCCCGACATCAGTCAAGTTGCAATTGGGCAGAAATTAGAAACGGAGTTTGCTTACTGGTTTTATGAATTTGTGAGTAGTATCACTCAATCAATTTCGATAATGGCAATTATTTTTTGAATTGGATGTCAATAGCTTATTAATTTATAGGTCAACGGTCCATGGTCGACAACCGACAATATTTTCATTAAATGTCTATCGCAATGGCCATTGAAGACCGTAACAACCTCTACTGGCTATTTTGTAAATGGGTACAAATTTCAGATTGAACGATTAGCAGCTTCAAGAGGCACTCAGAACTGGGGCGTGTGTGTAAAAGGAGAAAGTGTTGGAGCAAATATGCAGGATTATTATGGAAAGTTAGTAGAGGTGGTTGAAGTTGAATATCCCGGTTGGCCTTTAAAACGAACCGTATTGTTTCGTTGTGATTGGTTCGATCCGATAATTCCTGTGGGCAAAAGGGTTCATAACGACTATAATTTGGTTGAAGTGAACCATCGACGAAGATTGCAGAAATATGACCCATTCATCCTTGCATCCCAAGCTCAGCAAGTCTTTTACTGCGGATATCCAAGTTTGCGCAACGACAAGCGAGATTGGTGGGCCGTTTCTAAAATCGTCCCACGTTCAACAATCGTATTAGAGGAGAGTTCATCAAGTCAATCAGCCGAGTGCCCTGCATTTCAAGAGGATGAGATGGAACTGCATGCAATTGAGGACGACACAAGAGCTCCTGAAACATCACTTAGAGATCCAAGTGGTGATGTCCAAGAAATTGCGGATGCAAATGTTCGGTTTCCTTCCGATAATGAAACTGATTCGCAATCCGATACGGCATCGGATGTTGAACCAACATTTCACGAAACAAATGACAACGATTAAACATAAAGGTTTTTTAAAATTTAACTTTTTTTTATAAGTGTTAAATTCTTACATAGTCAATCATTAATCGTAATTTAATTGTGTGAATCCTTAGTATTTTCAGTATGAGGGGCAGAGGTAGATCTACCGACGACAGATTGGGTGAGCAGAGACGTAGTTTGGATCCTGCGACATCAGATCACATGAGCGTCGGAGATGGAGAGTTTGGATCTCCAGCAGAGGCGCAGCCTTCGACCTCTGCAGCAGTATTACCATCTACCCGATCGGCACAGACCTCCGAGAGTTCTTCCACCTTCGGCCGCACTTTACTTCGACTTGATGCTCAGGGGATGTAAGTATATATTAATTACAAATATTTGTTAATGTTTTTAAGTCATTAACTTATAAACTTGCATTTTTTTAACAGATTCATTGAGCAGCATCATGTCTCCAGCCACATCAGCGCCGTTTTTCAGAGGCGTGCAGATCCCAGTGGCTACGATTGGCGCCACGTATCGCCGGCCACGAGGGAGTTTTATTTTTCTGAGTTTCAGGTAAACTTATTAAATACAATTTAGCAGTGATATATAATTCTTTAAAGTTAATAAATTCAGAAACTAACTGTTTATTTTAATGCAGAAAAAATTTACGTGGGATCCTGCCACCCATGATGCCATTAGGGCAGCATGGGAGGCTCTGACGCGACGCCGATACTCCGACATGCTTCATCGTTGGAGGTCATCGGGTCAGCGTCCTGCGCACGTGCCAGAGGGTATTTGGCACGAGTGGCAGCAGGCTTGGGAGTCCGATGGCTGGCGCAGGAGGTCCGCATCAGCCAGCACGAACCGCCGATCTGAGAAGGGCGGTCGTGGCACGGGTCTCTCCTGTCATACATCGGGCTCCATTTCGATTCAGGAGCACAGACGGCGTATGGTAAGAAAACATAAATATTTTAATTACTATTTTAGTTCTTTACAAATATTTTTATTAATATCATTTTTTTTATTGTTATAGACTGAGCAGGAGGGCGGAGATCCTGGTGAGTTTCGTCTATTCAGGGCGACACACACCAGGAGGGACGGCTCCTGGGTCGATACGCGATCACGGGAGGTTGCGGTAAGAAATTAGATTTATGTAGTATCTGTTTAATTTTTAAAATTTATTTCTAGAAATTTATTAACTCATTTATTATTGATTTCATAATTTCAAGACACGAGTCGACGAGCTTCGATCCCAGGCATCACAGGTCGACTCTACTGATGGGGAGACGCCCGTCGAACTCTCAGCAGAGGAGAGTCGACGTGTATTTTTGGAGGCTGTTGGTGCCCAGCCACGAGACCGCAGGGTCTATGGTATGGGCACTAGAGCTTCTACATTTTTTCCCCATCAGGCCTCCAGCTCGCGAGTTCCTGCTGATCTTCCTCCCGAGCGTTTACAGGAGCTTCGCAGATCTATTGCAGAGGAGATTCGCCAGGATGTCGAGCAGGATTTTGAGGATCGTATGCGAGGCCGGGATCAGGAGGTTGCTGACATGCGAGATGAGATGCAGTATTTGCGGGATATGGTTAGACGCTTGTCGCAGAGTCTTCAGCCTCCACAGCCTCCACAGCCTTCACGTGATCATTCAGATTCTTGATGTATTTTTTTTTCTTTTTTATGTTGTAAAAACTTTTAAATTTTAATATATAAATTATTTTTTGAAATTTATTATTGTTTGGATTGAGTGAAAAATGTTTGTATCAATATTTAGATTTAGCGAAATTTTATTAACCGTTTTAATTTTTAATCATTTAAATATTTTAAAAACAAAATTTGCGACGCATTAGCGACTGATATTGGATTACTAATATTTTTAAAATATTATTCCTGGCATCGCAATAATTTAAAAATAAATTTAATAGCGACGCTTTAGCGACTAAAATTGAGTCGCTATTTTATCTTAAAAATTTTTAATAATATTGCGACGCAATGACCATGCGTCGCAATATTTTAAAATAATTTTTATTTGCGACGCATTAGCGACTCAAATTGCGTCGCTATTATAACAAAAATATTATTATTAAATATTGCGACGCATCTGGATGAGTCACAATATTGCGACCCAATTAATGCATCGCAATATTTAATAATAATTTTTTTATTTTAAAAATTAATTTTTATTATTGCGATGCACTTAACTGCGTCGCAATTTTTAATAATAAATTTTTTGTTTTAAAATTTAATTTTAAATATTGCGACGCAATTTATTGCGTCGCAATATTTATTAATAATTTTTTAAAAAAATTTAATTTTAAATATAGCGACGCATTTTTATGCGTCGCAATATTTATTAATAAATTTTATTTTTTAAAAATTAATTTTAAATATTGCGATGCAATAAATTGCGTCGCAATATTTATTAATAATTTTTTTTCCAAAATTTAATTTTAAATTTAGCGACGCATTTTTATGCGTCGCAGAGCGTCGCAATATTGCGATGCAATTGCGACAAAAGAGTATTGCGATGGGGAGTTGAGCGACGCCATCATTGCGTCGCTATTGCATCGCTAAACATGGTATAGCGACGCAATTGCGACGCATTTTGGCGTCGTAATATTTTAAATTTCTTGTAGTGATACCATTGACGATGATAGTGGGTGGTGGTGGAGTATGAGTGCCATCAATAAAGTGATGAAAGTCATAACCTTCAAAAAGGGATCGGATTTGAAGGCTCTATGTGAGATAATTGGTGGATGTTAATTTGTTGATATTGGAGAGATTGATTGTAAGGAGAGGATGTTGAGGATCCCGAAAATTTTCGATGGTGATAGAATCGTTGGCACCTTGGAAGCCATGGAAAAAAAGCAAATACACCTAAAAAGATTAGGCTATGGATACTATGTTGAAGTAGAGAGAGAAATATTGAGAAATAATGGCTTAACTTTTTTATTGATTAGGAGTGAAAATATATATACACAAAATTGGGCATTGCTGTGAGTTACCCAAATACAAAAATAGAAACTATCCTAACTAATTACAAGGATATTATAACTAATGGTAAGAATTTAAAATTTAAATGAAAGATATTGTGATAAATATAAAAATAAAAATTATTCTAAAATTATGGGATTACAACTAATTATAAATATTACACTAATGGTAAGAATTTAAATTTTTTAAAAAAAAGTTATTGTAGTTAATTCTCTAAGGCTGCGTTTGGATGTTAAAAAGTTATTACAGAAATAGGGATACGAATTCCGTAAGAATAGCTTATTCCTTTGTTATTCCAGATTTTTGTTTGGATCAAAATATGGTATTCCATGTTATTCCAATGCAATTAATGCAGTGTTATTCCAAATAATGTTTGGATGATATGGGAATACACATGTATTCCAGTAGGAATAGATGAAGAATTTTTTTGAAATTTCAAAAATACCCCTTCCAATAAAAATGGTTTATCAATTTTTATTTTTTAAAATGACTTGAATAAATTATTATTTATTAATAAATAAGGTAATAAATTAATTACATTCATAAAATCATATAAGAACATACTTAATAAATTTTTTTATTAATAAAGAAAAAATAACATACTTAATTTATTATTTTCAATTAATAAATTTATTTAATTTTAAATTATATTATAAATAAATTTATTTAAATGACATAATAAATAAATTTATTTAATTTATTTAATTTAATTTCATCGGTGCCCTTGGAATAGCTGCAGTGGGAATAGGAGCTATTCTATGGGATACTATGGAATAAGGAATAGGAATAAAGAGGATCGACTGGAATAGCCAGTCTCATGGGGCTCACTCTTCTTTTTTTAGAGTGTTTGGAGGAATAAGCTGGAATAAGACCCTATTTCAGTCCTTATTCCAGCATCCAAACGCTGCCTAATAGTTTGAGGTGTAAAATATTTATAATTTTTTAAGAAATATTTATACTTTTCAAATGTCTTATGATGCAAGCGCTATGGTGAGCACGTACGGGCAACAAAACTGGTTTGCTTTGAGATTATTTCTATTGCAAGGAGATATCAGATATGTACGGGACGCTGGAATTGACTAATGACTCGATAGACGTACGTAAAGGTGCCAACGGGCTAAGATGAGTTGCCTTGCGAAAAGCTTATAAAAGGCATAATTGGCATGGTGCAATCTATGTATGAATACCTTCTTTTTTTTTTTTTTTTTGATAAAGACGGGTGATCATACTAGTTTAGTATGAGTCAGCACAGATATATTAGATTGCAAAATTTGAAATAACACAGGAGGACATGGTTCACCCATCGTCCATATCCTATATCCTACATGCTGAGCCACAGCCGTCGCTGCCCAGTCAGCAGCCGTGTTGGCTTCACGGAATACATGACAAATCTGGGCAGTATCCAAGTTCTGAAGCATGGTCCAGATATCTCTTAAGATCGGATTGGTGGATACATCAGGAGCATTCTCTTTCCGTATCCACTGAATGACAGTCATAGAGTCTCCCTCAATAACAAGCCTCTGGGCTCGAAGAGTCTGCACCGCATAAGAAATACCAGCCTATGCAGCGCAAAGCTCAGCCATGGGAACAGAGAAGTCCAGAGACCCAAATCCACCCGCCGCTATCATATTACCCTGTGGACCACGTATGATGAAGGCCGAACCAGCTAGTCTACCGCGAACACTCCCATCAAAGTTGATTTTGACAAAACCTGGAGGAGGGGGCTCCCATGAAATAAAAACCGTACGACGGTTCGCTGCCGTAGCAGCAGGGGAACCCCAGAGGCCAGAGGTATCAAAACCAACAGAATGAAGGGCACGGGCACAATCCACGGACATTGATCTAATTTTCCTTATTAGCTGATGAGAAGAGATACAGTCCTCCGAAAAGATAATATGGTTCCTTGATAACCAAATCTGGTATGCTGTAATCGCCCAAAGACCACGTTTGTGCTGAGGAGCCATCCGGAGATCCTGGAGAAAGATAGGACGAGGAGAACCGTAGACATCCACTCTGTACTCATAGCCCATCAAATACCAAATCCTTCTAGCTCTAGGGCATTTGAATATAGCATGATCGGTAGTCTCGTCCTCCATACCGCACAAGGGGCAGGTCGACTGGATAGGGAGATCCCTACGGAAGAGCATAGCACTCGTCGGTAGGCAGTCCCACAGAAGCTTCCAGATAAAGAGCTGAACCCTAGGAAGAGTGGGAAGCTTCCATATCCACGCAGCATCCTTTGTACTCTGAACCCGAGGCCTGAATATCTTGACAAGATCCCTGAGAGGGGCCCTAGGGTGGGAGGATCTCTGCCAAAGCCTAACATCTGCGGAGGGGCAGGAGATAAGAGGGATCGATAGAATCCGCTGAGATAGATCCTTGCCAAATAGACTGGTCACCATGGGGTGTTCCAGGAGGGGGGACTGATGAAATCAGATCCTTAACCCTCGTATCAGTTGGAATATCAGTGCTAAAGAATGAGGGCCACCGAGACAATGGAAGCTCTGAAATCCACAAATCCTGAATGACATCTATAGAGTGACCATCACCAATCATCCAAGAGATATTCATCCGAATAGAGTCGCCAACCTGGCACACCTCCTTCCAAAAGGAGGAACTACCCCTGGGCGACGAAATGAGCTCTTCTGGCTTCCGATCACCATATCTTGCCCGCATGACCGAGCTCCAGAGACAGTGCGGCTCTAAAAGGAATCGAGAAGCATGTTTGGCCAGTAAAGCTTGGCGCCTAACCACCAAGGATTGGATCCCGAGACCACCTTCATGAATAGGCATACATATCTTGTCCCAGGAAAGAAGATGAATACCATGCCCGTCTTGCATAGAAGCCCATAAAAAATCTCTGATCCATCTCTCAATCCTCCTCAAACAAGTAGTCGGGATGGCCGTATTCGATAACATATAGAGCGGAAGGGAAGAGAGAACGGACCGAATAATGGTGATCTGAGCCATCATAGAAAGATCAGTGACATGCCAACCGTCGATACGCTGACGAACCCGCCTCTCGAGGTCCACAAAATCAGAGCATCGAGGGCATCTACCAGTCATGGGGATCCCCAAATACAAAAAATGATCAGTCTGAGTAGTGATACCCAACCGATCAATGATTGCTTCACTAGTAAGTCTGGATGTCTTCGGACTAAAGCAGATAGAAGACTTCTGAAGATTGACCTTCTGGCCCGAAGCCTGACAATAGCACTGAATAATGGAATCAAAGGAAGCCGCATTTTCAGTAGAGGCCTGGCCCAGAAGAATACAGTCATCCGCAAACAAAAGATGGGAGATGGAAAGACCCGCATCCCCCACATTAAAAGGGACAATCCTCTGGTTGTACTGAGCTTGATGAAGAGCACGAGAGAGATCATCCGCAGCCAAGATGAACAGAAGGGGAGATAAAGGGCATCCCTGATGTAATCCAACCGAAGACTGGAAAAACTCAGTCGGGCTCCCATTGATAATCAATGAAAAGGAAGGCCTCTGGATACAAGCCATAACCCATTCAGTAAAGCTCTCATCAAAACCAAAACCCTGAAGAGAACGATATAAGAAGTTCCAACTCAGTCTATCATAAGCCCTTTCCATATCAAGCTTAATGGCCATAAGACACCTTCTTACAGGGGCTCTATGAAGGTCGTGCATAAACTCCTGAGTGATAAGGACATTATCCGAGATAGAACGACCTCTGATAAACGCCCCTTGTTCCTCAGAAATAATACGGGGGATCACCGCACGGAGACGAGAAGCTAGGAGACGTGCGCAGACCTTGTACATAGTAGTGCATAGGCTAATCGGTCTAAAGTGCTGAGGAAGAGAAGCATCCGGGCGTTTAGGCACAAGGGTAATAAGAGTGCGATTCCAATCCTCAGGAATATGCTTAGATTGGAAAACATTTTGGATAGCATGAACCATTTCCTGCCCAACGATATCCCAGTAATGACGAAAAAAGAAGGGCAAAAATCCATCTGGCCCAGGAGCCTTATCCGGACCGAGATCCCATAGAGCCTGACGAACCTCCTCCGCACAAACAGGCCTAATTAGAAGGGCATTATCCGAAGAGGATACCTTTCGGGTATCAGAAACCTAGGTAACCGGAACCCCGTTGCCCAAACTTTCAGACCATCTTGATTGGAAGAAATGAAGAAGCTGAGAACGAATATGGTGAATATCCTCCTGATAATTTCCCTCAGCATCCACTAACCGCCGAATTCTGTTGGCTGCCCGCCGCTTCAGAGTAGCCTGATGGAAGAATCTGGTATTACGATCCCCTTTACGAATCCATTGAACTCTGGATCGTTGCCTCCAATATAACTCTTGCTATCGAAGAATGAAGGAAGTGATGACGAGCAAGATTCTCTCGCAACAAGGAGAGATCAGAGTCCAATAGAAATCTGTTGAGGTCCTTCTTCGACTGAATGGCGCAAATAACGGATTCCGCCTTCTTCACTTGCCTGACTAGATCCCCAACCTCCAGTCTATTCCATCTGAAATAACTTTGTTTGTTACTCATAGTTTATAAATTAACTAATGTTCGTAAGTGCTTAGCTTTCTTCCACTGATGATGTCCGGTTGAAATATATGTTATGAGAAATGCTGCAGACTCTCATTGTATGCACAAAATAATTTATTCAAATTATCAAGCAGTAGTTGTAGACTTAATAAATTTACACATTAAAAATCATCATAAAAATAAAATTATTCCTTACGTTTTTATATATTAAAAACTCATATCCTATCAAATAAATTAAAGTTTAAATCATTAAAATTTTAGTTGATCATTTTTAGTTAGGCTTAATTTTATTTAATAATTTATAATATAATTATTTTACATATACGTCAAATGTTAGATTAATTAACAACCCAACAAAAAGGTGGTTCAAAAATCCACCGGCTAGTATGGTGCAACCTTGTTGTTGCTCCCATTTTAATACATCAAACATCATGCATTTTATTTAAATTTGTAAAACATAAACGTAGGTAATCAATATGCAGCTTAAAATCTTATTCTAGCTAAGATCAACAACTCAATGAAATCATCTTGTGACATGGGCGATGAATGACTTCAGCTCAGCTAGAGACGATCCACCCTCAGCCATGGCTCCTCGAACCACTTCGCTCAAGGCCTTCGATCGCTTCCTAATCTCCTTCCCTTCATCATACACCATCACTCTCTTGATGGACTCCTCTATCTCCGCCGCCGGCAGGATCTCCTCGCGGCGAGCCCACTCACTCACCATGATCCCAACCTTCAGGTGTTCGGTCACTAGCTTAGCGTTGCTCGGCTGGTCCGACTGCATGGGCCACGCCAGGATCGGCACCCCCAGGCTGATGCTCTCCATGCACGAATTCCACCCGCAATGGCTCAGGAACGCACCAGTCGCGGGGTGGGCCAAGATCTCGAGCTGCGGCGCCCAGTCTCTTACAGCCACTCCCACTCCCTCTACCATCGTTTCAAGGTCGGCCGGCAATTTCCCCAGTTGAGACTCGTCGGCGGCAACCCCCAGATCAGCTTCTCTGCGGACCCAGATGAAGCGCTGCCCGCTGCGCCGTAGGCCGATGGCAAGCCCTTCGATCTGCTCGTCGGACACTGTCGACAAGGTTCCAAAGGCGACGTACACGACCGACGCCGGAGGCTGCTTGTCGAGCCACTCCAAGCAATCGTGTCGTCGTCCGCCGTGACGTTCTCTGCCAATGATTGCAGGATTCAAGGGACCAATTGTGAAAAGCCTCTTACCTTGCGAAGAAGGTTGTCGAGCAAGCCGGTCGATGAATTCACCCTCCACCGGTCTGCATGTGTTGATGAGAATTCCGGCTTCCCGGACGGATGCACGCAGACGATGATTCGTCAGGATAAAATCGATCAAAGCTGGCGTGAAGCAGCCCTCCAAGGAGGTCAGGATCGCGTCCGGCTTGCCTTGAGAGGAGGCGGCGGCGGAAATGAAGGAAAGAAGAAAGGAAGCCGGGGTGGATCGAAAGGAATAGATCTCGGCATTGGAAAGGGCCATGGCTTCTTGAGCAGCCACCGAGACAAGGGTGTCGTAGATGACGACGAGGCGGCGGGAGGCGGCGGAAAGGGAGCGCAGAAGCGAGGCGAGGGGCGCTCGGAGGTGGGCGATGAGGGCGTCGCGCAGGGGCTGGATGTGGGAGGAGAGGGCGCCGGGCTTGGGGGATGGAGTGGAGAAAGAGGGTAGGGGGAGGTCGTGGAAGTGAATCGATTGGAGAGAGTTTGGGTGCCAGCCCTGGAGTCTGGACTTGGCTTGGAGGATGTGGGAGGGAGGGCTGGCGTAATGGACGGAGAGGCCGTGGGAGGAGAGGTGGAGGGAGAGGTGGAGGAGCTGGTTGAGGTGGCCTTGGGTCGGGTAGGGCACCACCACCACGGCCACGTCGCTGCCTTGGGCGTCTTCCAGTTCTCCGAGGGCCATAGGTGCGGGCTGGAGTGCTCAAACGAGCTAAGGAATCAGAGAGGCACTGGCGTGATTCATGCCCACAGCATGTGATTTACTCTGTGATTAATATTTTTAAGATTATTATAAATAGACTTTAGATTGAGAACACAAAAAGTTTTATATATATATATATATATATATATATATATATATATATATATATCAAATTAGATCCTTATATCTTAATAATAATACACCAGCAAACTACATCAAGAAGTGAAAATAGTTTAATGACAATGTCATACATGTTATTTATTTATTTATTTATTATGCAATTTTAGGTTCTTTAATTAAAAAATAAGCGGATACAATTAGTGATGAGAGAGAAATATGATGCCAACTTTTGCTGCTTGAGAATAAACCATTAAATATTTTCTTTGATGTATTTGGGAAGGAAAGGTCAATTTGCTGACGAATTTCTCCAAGAGTTGAATAAGACGTCAACCTAACAGAGGGGTCCCAATTATTTTGGTTCTCTAAAATAAATAGAAAAATAAGCCAAAAGCAAGATTTATAGGTTTAGAGTCGGGGATGGTTTAATTAGAATTTATTTGCTTAAAATGAGACGTAGACATAAAATATCAAGTCTTTGTCGAAAGTCAAGATCACTTCTAATCAGGAACTAAGAGAGTGCACTGCAAAGGATAGACGAGCTTGTTGTGATGTAATGTTTGAGTGGCATGAATGGAGGTGGTGTGGAAATATGAGAACAAATGTTAGGTATATTTAAATAAAAGAAGAGGTTAGGGGTGTAAGGCTAGCACTTGAAAATTAGTTATTGTAAAGTAGGCTTTACATGAGGCTTGATTTGCTTATGCTCTTTTCTTTCTTTCTTTTTTTCCCCTTCAATTTTGAAAGGAAGTGAGGAAGTCCCAATTTGATTATGAAGAGCAATAGCAAAAGCATCAGCATTAAAAATATGGACAGGATAAAAACTATAATAGAAGATGTGGAGTTGTGGCCGCTAAGTTCATTAGAAAGCCAGTAGTTTTGTTTTTCTCCTGATGTATTTATTTTCTCTTTTTATATTTGCAATATCTCGTAAAATTTTATTGGCTTTTGAAGTCCCGAAGGAAATGATCACTTATTGATTACAGAGTCTCTTTTTAACCAGATGGAATAACAAATTGGGTATGATAAAACAATATTTAGGAGGTGTTTATAAACCTAAATAGAATCATCATGATGATTTTAAAAAATTAATATTGTTTAATCATAATGATGTGATAATTAAAGATTATCATATTTATTGCAATATATGTTAATGACTTAATATCTTTAATAATCTAAAATTATTATTTTTTATATACTAAATTCTAAATCATTAGTAATTAAATTCTAAAATTATTTTTAATTAGTTGAGCCCTCTTTACCTTGCGCTTTTGGTTGTCACTGCTTTCCCTTGTGAAAGATACTTTTTAAGAAAACTACGATCAAACCTCTTATTTGGATGGAGGCTACAATGATAATTAATGAAATCGAGCTATTTTAAGAGCAAGTCTTCTCCAATTCGAGCTTTTCTAAGAACAAGTCTTTCTTCAATCGTACATAAAAAAAAAAAAGAACCCATCATTGAGATGTGAAGGTGCACTTCGATCCAAAAAAAAACTCATCTCCATTATCTAGCTTTCATTTTTTTTTTTCTCGTAGAAGAGAGAGATAAAGAGTAGAAGTTGTTGACCTCAGATTGATTTTGATGATTACAAAATAAATTAAGCAATTCTAAGATTGATACAGGGAAGTTCGGTCACCTTGCAAGTAAGTATCTTCATGCAAAATCGACTGGTAAGAAAGTACTTCATTTAAGTTGCTTTGAACATGATTATTAGCCTTGGAGTTAACTGGCTAGCTAGCTTGTTATTCTATTTAGCTAACTGGCACGATTTTCAGCTAGCTGAAAAATTTTCAAAGTGTATGGGCCGAACCGTCTTGAAATTTAGCTAGCTGTCTAGCTAGCTAAAGCTCTCTCAGCTAACTAAGGAACTTGTCTCAGTAAGCTGGCCGAAGGTCCCTTTATTTCAGCTAACTGATGAGTTAGTTTGTTAGCTAGCTGAAGCCCTTTCAGCTAACTAAATTACCTGTCACTATTGCCTGGCCGAACGCCCTCTTTCTTTAGCTAACTGGTGAGTTAGTTTGTTAGCTAGCTGAAGCTCTTTCAGCTAACTAAGGAACTTGTCACAGGTGCCTAGCCGAACGTCCCTTTATTTTAGTTAACTGGTGAGCTAGCTGGTTAGCTAGCTGGAATTCCTTTCAGCTAACTAAAATCCTGTTACAGTGGTTCGGCCGAACACCCTTCCATTTTAGCTAGCTGGCTGGATGTCTTGTTAGTTAACTGTAACTCCTTCTAGCTAGCTGACGTTTTTTTTAGTTAACTGCTTAGCTAACTATTTCATCCTGGAGCTAACTGGTTAGCTAACTATTTTCACAGGGAATGTTGCAGCCGAATGGATTTAAATTTTAGTTAACTAGAGAGCTAGCTGCCGGTTGACTAGTTAGCTGGAGAGTTAGCTACTTTATTCAGTTGACAGGCTGCCTTTTGCTCAGTTAGCCGGAGAGCTAACTAAGCTGGACGGATGGCTGAGTACTTTTGCTTCTAGTTAGCTCGTGAGCTAACTGGCCATTCTTTAGTTAGCTATTCAGCTAACTAGCTATCCTGCAGCCGTTTGGATTTCAAATGGAGTTAGCTGGCGAGTTATCTGCCGAGCTAACTAACGTGTTGTTTCAGAAAGGTTCTTTTGCTATGTTCTCTCTGGTTAGCTAACTGATTAGCTAGCTGGGGGTTATTGCTTTACTCTTGGACGATGGCATTCATTTCTCAGCTACCTCGAGCTTCTTTTTTCAAGTCCACCGCCGCCTAAAGCTTTTTCTTTCTCTCTTTCTCTCTCTATTGCTATTTCAAGCTATTGTTAACTTTTAATTTTTGAATGTTTACAGTGCTCATCCTTCCTCAAATGGATATCTGCATTCAATGCTTAAGGGAAACATGTTTAAACGGTTATTTTTTCTTCCCGTTATTATTTCCATTTATTTCTTATGTATCTAACGGATATTTGTTGTTAGATGGTTATAAATAGCTAGGATTAGAAGCACACCATGATGACGATTTTTGAAAATAAATTTCAAAGAGAGAAAAATCCAAGTAAAGAGCCTTCATTAAATATTTGTTGAGTGGTTGCTGTACATTCAAGCTCATTCCTTGCTCCGAAAGGTCGTCCGAATCATTGAAGCTTTTCAAGCATTCAAGACTTCAGCTGCTTCAACCGAGTTCATTTATTGCTGAGTTTATTGCTTCAAAAAGTTGTAAAGTATATTCTGAATATTTGTTCTTTGTAGGAGCTTCTTCTTTACATACTCTGATTATCTTGTAAAGGGTTAGTGAACCCTGGTTTGTTGGCTTCCTTGTGCCATTTAAACAAGAGGACTAGCCTAGGTTTGGCTAGGGGTTCTTGGCTTCCTTGTGCCGTAAAACAAGAGGACTAGCCTAGGTTTGGCTAGGGGTTTTTTGCTGCCTTGTGCCGTATAAATAAGAGGGCTAGCCTGGTTTGGCTAGAGGTTGTAATCATTGTGATACGATTAGTGGAATTCCCAAAGGTTTTGGGGAGTGGATGTAGGTGCTGAGTTTGGCACCGAACCACTATAAATTTCTGTGTGTTTGTGATTGCTTGTTTTTGTGTTGATATTATTCTGTGCACTCCACTTCACCGCTGCAAATCAAATTAAGGTTAAAAGCACATATATCTGCATAGCTATTAAATTGTTTTTAAGAAACCCAATTCACCCCCTCTTGGGTTGCTACATCTGGGCAACAGAAGTGATGTGGCTAATGTAGCCACAAGGGTAATTTTGGTAAAATCAAAACATGGGTGCGCCCCGGCGTCTCTGAGCCCGCCGAGTCGGCCCCGACCCTTCCTGGTCATCCCTTCTCAGCCCCGGCGTCTCCAAGCCCGTCGAGTCGGCCCCGACCCTTCCTGATCGGCCCTTCTCGGCCCCGGCGTCTCCAAGCCCGCCGGTCGGCCCCGACACTTCCTGGTCGACCCTTCTCAGCCCTGGCATCTCCAAGCCTGCCGAGTCGGCCCCGACCCTTCCTGTTCGGCCCTTCTCGGCCCCGGCGTCTCCAAGCCCGCCGAGTCGGCCCTGACCCTTCCTGGTCGGCCCTTCTCGGCGCCGGCATCTCCAAGCCCGCCGAGTCGGCCCCGACCCTTTCTGGTCGGGCTCTTCTTGGCCCCGGCATCTCCAAGCTCGCCGAGTCGGCCCCGACCCTTCCTGGTCGGCCCTTCTCGGCCCTGGCGCCTTTAAGCTCACCGAGTCGGCCCCAACCCTTCCTGGTCGGCCCTTCTCGGCCCTTGGTGTCTCTAGGATCACTGAGTTGGCCCCGCCCCAGCACGTCCTAGTTGGCAAGGTCGGCCCCGGCCACCCCTGGTCGACCCAGATAAGCTTCAGCTCCCCCGAGAGAGTCGAGACTTCCCGATTTCCTCCAAACCTGCCCCAACACGGCCCTGGTAGCTCGGGACGCTACCTCTCTGACCCGCGCCGCCTGACAATGCCAGATCCAACTACCCGCTAGCCCCAAGGAGTATCAGAAGTTTTCTGGAATTTTGGCACAGTCTAGAGTCGATACCCAGAGTTTCAGAGCCAACTCCAACCTGAGATACAGAGAAGCGTGTTCTGTCTCAGTTTCCAGAGCCGACACCCAATATTCGGGAGCCGACACCTGAGAGTTCGGGAGCCGACACCTGAGTTTCTGGAGCCGACTCTAACCTGAGAACAAAGAGCGTGTTTTTATGAGCATTTCTGGAGCCGACACCTTTAGATTGCGGAGCCGACCCCCAAAAGCGACGAGCCGACACTTAACTTTCTCAGAGCCGACTCCTCAATAACTTTTATTTTTTATTTTTGGATACCCGACTTGGAGCCGACACCTAAAAAGTTGGAGTCGACTCCAACATGTCAGGAACGAATTTTTTATCTATCAGAACGGACTCCAACGGTAAGATTTCTTTTTACCTAACCTCTAACGGCTATTTCTTTGTGTGTAGAAAGATCCAAACATCTCACAACGGCTATATTTTCCACCTAAACCTGGATTAAGACATCTATAAAAAGAAAAAAATCGTTCATTTGAAAATGAGAGCATATACAAGAGAAAAGAGGAGAAAAATCGAGAAAAATACTCTGTGAAAAAAGAGAGAAATCAAGAGGAAAGACTTAGAGCTCAAATCCATCAACTCAGAAAGCTCAAAGAGAAATCCACAAGCTTCTCAAGTTCAAACAAAGGAGATTTCCATCCTTAGAAGAAAGAAAGCAAAAGCCCCAAATCCTCATCTTCTCAACTGCAAGTTTCTGAAGAATCTGAGCTGAGGCCCTGATTCAATCTTTCAAAGGAGAAGAGAAAAAGAAGAAAAGCACACATTCAAAGAGCTTCACACAGGCTTTTCTTATCCTTGTTTAGTTTATTATTTATTTGCTTATTTGAGGAGCAACTGTGTACTTAAACTCTATTTTTCATTAATGCTTACTGATTCAATCGGGGGATTGAATTAGTGGAGGTAGTATACCTCGGTACAAGCTAAGGATAGCTTGTTGATTGGGTTGTGTGCTGGTGAGCCTGGAAAACCAGCGGGGTTCGTTGTGATCCCAGGGAAAACAACAAGTTTTGAGTTGTGAGCTTGTAAAACAACTCGACTGTAATCAAAAGGACTATAGTGTGGACCCAGGTGAAGCTTGGGAGTGGACGTAGGTGTTGGATATACCGAACCACTATAAAATCTTTGTGTTTGCCGTGCTTTGTTTCTTAGTCTCTCTCTATCTCATTTATTTGTGATTAACATTTATATACTTTGCACTTAAGCTCTTTCATATCAAAGTAAAAAGTTTTTAAAAGAGTTAATTTTTTTTTAAGAACCCAATTCACCCCCCCTCTTGGGTTGCCATCTGAGCCAACAATCATGCAAATATGCCATGTATACATTAACAATCCCCTCATCAAAACTCATGCTTATGTCTTTATGCTCAAACTCATGCTCAAAACTCATGTTTATTTCTTTATGCTTAAAACTCATGCTTATTTATTTGTGCTTAAAACTCATGCTCAAAACTCATGTATCAAAATATCATATACTAGGTTCTCATTTCTCACATTTAAAACATACATAATACTCTACAAAACTTAACATACCACGACTAGGTATTAATCTTATTATAGTAGCTCAAATTAACTTTTCATTGCTAGATGAGAAACCCACTCATCTTAGCAGGTTACTCCTCAACTGGTCCTCAACTCCGGTATTTCGGCTCCCTGAAATAACCTGTTTGACCTACGTCAACATACAGATACGATAGCTATTAGGATTACCTCCATACGAGGTTTTTCCACGAACCATGCATGCATACATGATCTATCCTCTAATATCTCATTATTTTCTTCCATCCTTTCTCTACTCAAGGTTACTTCTACTATTACCTCAAAATACAATAATCTAAGAAAATCTAAAGTCATGCAAGATCTAGGGAAGCTATAGCTTACCTGGAGTCAAGCACAAATCCCAAGCTTCCCTTTCCCTTTCTCTTTCTTCCTCCTTCTTCTTCCTCTTCCTCTCTTTTCTCCTCTTCTTTCTCTCTTTCTTTCTTTCTTTTCTCTGACTGAACCCACGTTTCCCTTTTTCTCTAATGACTTGGGGACCAAGTCATGGGTAACTTAAGGGCTAAGGCATGCCAATTTCCTATTTGCCCTCAACCACTCTTAATGCACACTTTTTGGAAAACACATGGCTCACCTATAATCATGATATTTTGCCCTCAATTTTTCTTTTCCAAATTGCCCTTAATACAATTAGCAATTGACATCGGAGCCTTTTCCCAATTTGCCCCTCATATAGTAATTTTTTAATTAATTTATTGCCCAGATTATTATTTTTTATTTAAATTAATATTTTTATGCAACATTTCTATAAAAAGACCTCACCAACTTTAAGAGCTCGATTTTAGAAATCCAACGGTTCAAACAGCACTCAAATCGGACTTAAAACGGAATAAATATAAAATTTTTAAGATTTAACTCATAAAATCTATCGTCTTAGAGTCCGCTCCAACAGATTTGGAGTCGACTCCAGCAAAAATAGGTGTCAGCTCCAGAAATATAGGTGTCGGCTCTAGAAAAGTAGGTGTCGGCTCCAACACTACAATAGAAATGTTAACCTTATGTTTTCTCTGCAGGTGTCGACTCCCCTCTGCATGTGTCGACTCCAAAGCGTGCCGGAAGTTCAAAACCGTGTCAGAGTCGACTCCACTCCAAATAGTGCCGACTCCAACTACTAAAACATCATTTAAGGATAAAACTCAAACTAAACTTGATTTTTCTTATGATTTAAGCCCTTTAAAACTTAAATCTCTCAATTTCTTAAATCAAACTCATTAGCACTCAAAAATATACTAATTTACTCCAAAATTTCTCCTCTTTTCATTTATCAAAAGGCCAACACGCCCACACTTCACTGAAACTCTATGACTTTCATTTCAAATGAAAAATGCCATTAATATTACTTAATATATTTTAAGGTTTTTGGGATGTTACATTTCTGGTCGGGTTCCCTCCAAGAAGTAAGGTCTTGGCCTAGCTGTGTGAGGTGGGGAGGACGTGGTCCAAGTCCTAGCCCAGTGCTATGCCATGCAAACTTAAATGAATAAGATTTAATATATGAAGGGAAGGAAGCTTGGTGCTAGCAAGAGGACAGAGAGAGGACATTGGGTGGAAGGGTCATTATGACCTTCCATTTCATGTACTTGGATGTCATGGCTCCATTAATGCCAAAAGAGACTAACAATGTTGGTTCTCCTCCGCTCTCGAATAGTCTTCTTCGCCTTCGCAAAATACCCCGATCCAATACCAGAAAAAGCTGGAAAAAGCTCTGTCCCAACTCCATGCCGACCCCCAGCGTCATCGAATACGATGCAAAAGCTAAAAAGCTACAAAAGCTAAGTACCCTATACTTTGAGAAAAGCTTCTTTTCATTAATACTTGAATGTATTGCAGAAAGACCGACTCCAGCATTGGCACCTAAGCCCGGGGCTAGCTCGGCACCAAAGACCGACTCCAGCATCGGCACCTAAGCCCGAGGCCAACCCGGCACCAAAGATCGACTCCAGCATCGGCACCTAAGCCCGAGGCCAGCTCGGCAACAAAGACTGACTCCAGCGTCGGCAACAAAGATCGTCGGCACAAAGAAAAAAAGGCACCTGAGCCTGATCCATGCACCCTCAGGTCACCCTTCAGGGTTAAAAGGCACCTAAGCCTAGTCCAAGCACTCTCAGGTCACCCTCCAGGGTTAAAAGATACCTGATGACTCTCAACTCTCATACCACCCTCCGGGGTTAAAAGGCACCTAACGACTCTCAACTCTTAAGTCACCCTCCGGTGTTAAAAGGCACTTGACGACTCTCAACTCTCAGGTCACCCTCCGGGGTTAAAAGGCATCTGACGACTCTCAACTCTCATGTCATCCTCTAGGGTTAAAAGGCACCTGACGACTCTTAACTCTCAGGTCACCCTTCGAGGTTAAAAGGCACATGAAGACTCTTAACTCTTAGGTCACCCTCCGGGGTTAAAAGGCACCTGACGACTCTCAACTCTCAGATCACCCTCCGAGGTTAAAAGGCACCTGACGACTCTCAACTCTCAAGTCACCCTCCGGGGTTAAAAGGCACCTGATGACTCTCAACTCTCAGGTCACCCTTCGAGGTTAAAAGGCACCTGAGTCTGATCCAAGCACCCTCAAGTCACCCTCTGGGGTTAAAGGCTCCCGAGCATGGTCCCATCACAGCGACTCTCGGGTCATCCTTCGGGGTTCAAAAGGCACCTGAGTTTGGTCCACGCACCCTCAGGTCACCCTTCGGGGTTAAAAGGAACTCGACGACTTCAGCAACTCTCGGGTTACCACTCGGGCCGACCGCGAAACCCTCGAGGCGGTTTTATTGCAGCCTCAGCGGCTCTATTCCTTTGTCTTCATGGCCTCATTACAACCTCAACGGTATCATCTCAGCCCTAGCGGCCTCATATTTGTTCCAGTAGCATTACTGCAGCCTCGGCGGCTCTATCGGCCTCAGCGGCTCCATTCCTTTGCCTCCGTGGCCTCATTACAACTTCAGCAGCTTTATCACAGCCTTAACGGTTTCACTTTAGCCTCAGCAGCTCTAAATCTACCTCAACGGCCAATTGCTAATTGGATAAGACCTTTATCTAAATTATATACTTGCAATATATTGCTGGGCACTTTCAACCATCCAAAAGTAAAAGACCTAAAAACAACTCACAATTGGGAGAGGCCAACTCCCCAGCTCACAGTTGACGGGCACACACCTCCAAATTTCATGACAAAAGTAGAAGACCCAAAGTCAACTCACAGTCAGGAGAAACTAACTCTCCAACTCACAGTTGACGGGCATCCACTTCCAGACCCTGCATCATGAGAGGATTACTGGCTGCTCCCAGCCAATCTAAGGTAATCAATTTACCTCCAACATTACTTAAAATCTTTGAGCAGACAAAAGCACAAGAGAGCATGCAGACATGGTCACAAGTCCACATAAGACAGACGGAAACTATCCAACGCTGGCATGTAGAGACAAGTGCAAAAGAAAGATATTATAATTCCTACACTCCTTTCGCTTGGCGGATGCAAGGCATGCGATCGCACAAACTCAGGAGTGGGGGGCATCTGATGGGTCCAATAAGCCCCATGGGCAACGATAATCTCACTGGGGTTGGACCAGTCATTTCTGGAGTCGGCCTCGAGAAGACACCCCCTCGGCCTCGGCCATGAATAGTCCTCAGCCTTGGCATGAACAGTGCTCGGCCTCTTCCCCTCGGCCTTGTCATGAACAGTGCTCGGCCTCGGCATGAACAGTACTCGGCCATGAATAGTGCTCGACCTCGGCCATGAACAGTGCCATGCAAGTGTTCACCCACGGCCTTCTCTGGAGCTCATCCAAGGGCATGAACAGTGCCATGCACATACTCTATAATCAATGCTCTACGAGGGACAAAGTTGGCTTCAACTCTAAGCTTCATCTTCTGCCTCAGCGGCTAAACTTTGGGGCCCACATGCCTGACTTTATCGCCCATCACTGTCCGCACAAAGCAATGAAAGTATGGTGTGGAGGACACATCTGGCAAACACCGTAACGGTCGGCCACACCCCGCAGCAGCCTGCAACAGCTATCCAAATCAAGCAGTACCTGCCAACTATGTCGCCACCCATATTTGATAGGACATGGCATGCACTTCTGACATGCCACTAAGAAGCAAGCCCTATCATTGCTGTCATTACTACCACCATCATAAATGCTCTGACAAGTGATCATGCCCCAAGTCTCACAGACTCCAAGCATCAATAAAATGGGTAAGAGGAATATCCGACGAGGTAACTGATAACTCACCACACTCTAAGCTCTCATTCTTACTCACAGAGAGTATGGCTCTAAGCCTCTTTCTCTTTTTCCTTTCGAGCTTTCTTAAGCTCGCGACTGTTGCCCAAGCACCGACTTGAGCGTTGGAGGGTTCCCGTCGGAATCTTCGGTGTTCGAGACTTTTTGCAGGCTCCCAGGCGCAAGAAGCTCGCCGAAGGATCTCGGGCTCACTAGAGGAGGTTTTCGAGGACGATGATTTGGCGTCAACACCACATATAAAAAGTATGTTAGGGTAATATGAGTAGTGGATGAACTAACACTAAGGTAGTGTTTGAAATAGGGGATAAGAGGGGATATCCCCTGGATATCCTTTCTTATTCCCAAAAGCCATAACTATAAGGGATAGCTGGGAATAAAGTTAACCAAAGGGATAATCCATGGTTAACCATGGGATATCCCCTCAATTTATTTCCTAGAAAATGCAAGAATAGCTGGTTATCCCTCCAAATAAGAGTAAAAAAAAGTTATCCTATGGATTTACCTTTTTGCATTTGATATAATCAATGGAATACCCAAGGGATAGCCCTAGAAATAGCCAGGGAGTAAATTCTATCCCGTACACTTATCCATAGATAATATTTTTTCTATCAAATACTACCTAATGAAATAATACTAGACAAGTAGATAGACTAATAGAGGAATAACCCTTCCTAATAAAATGTATCTTTCACGCAATCTCCGAGTTGATAAATTAGTCGCCAAAGATGGCGAAGAAGGCGGAGGCAACCCAATGCCCAGGTCCATGGAAAGAGAAAAATTATGTGACATGTTTGCTCGTTTGCCATGGAGCTAGCAATGCAAACAATATCAGCCAACATCATAATGGCATGCTGGAAAAGTATGGGACTGCTGCAGCCTTCCATTTGCTATGGCAAGCAAAGCATATCCATGCATTCAAAGCTACATCATTGGAAAGCTATAATGGAAGCTTATCTTTTTGCTTGCTGCCAAGAACTTTTGAGTAATATTACTGTTCCTTGCAATGATAGCAAAGAAAAAGCCATCGAAACCTCCATCACCAACAAAGCGGCACTAGCAAGCAGGGCCCATCCTTGCAGGTGAAAAACAAGCTGGTTGGCAAACATGCCCTGCAAGCTTTCAGATCAAACATCTGAAATTATAATATTATATTCTACCATGCGGACAATAATTTTATAATAGTATAATGTATGAAATACTATTGTTGCTACTAAAAAATATTTTATCCCTCATTAATAACTGGCACAAATATGTTTGCCTAAAATGAAACCGGATGATCTCAAGTCAGGACAAATTGGGCCAACACCATAATAATGAGAATTTAGCCATCTCTCATCATTTGCTAAATTTGCAGTGGGTTTTGCCTAAAGAAAGAATTTAATTTTGATTTTGCTAGATAAAATTAAATATATGTGTTCTTTAGAATAGTTCACTACGAGGGATCTACACGACTTCCTATTATCTAAACAAATGTATATCAGATAATAAAATATGTGTTTCATGTATTTAGTAAATATGGGAAAAAATATTTATCTTTTTTCGTTGAGATAAGAAGAAAATTGTTATTCAATAATACCTATCCAAAACTTTTAAAGTGGAGGGGAAGTCATTCCCTTTTGTCACAAGTTGGTAAGATGAATTTTTGGTGTAAATATTAAAAGAGCCAAAGAATTATTTATCATGATGATGAAAGGAAAGGAGATCCTAACTAAAGAGGTTCTTATAAAGTTTAGGGATGGCAATGGCTCGGGAATAATCTGAGACATCTCTATCAATTTCCATTCCTGTTGAGAAAAATCTTTCCATTCCTCATCCCGTTAAATCGTTATAGTTAATGAGAAAGGAACGGGGATAGCTGACCAGATAAATAGGTACCCAGTGGGTACTTGTTTGATCATTTATATAAAAAAATTATTCCATTAAACTTATAATTTACTGAAAGCTTGAAAAAATACTAACGGAGAGAGATCGGTTCACTTGGTTACGGCTTTGATGTTCAGGACGGCTGTATGAAAGAAGAGAAGAGAATGTGTTTTACTAGGATTTTTTAGTATATATATTATTTATTTTAAAATTTAAATATATTATATTAAATCTAACAGGGATGGGAACGGATAAATGAGGATGGGACAAAGGATATTGTCCTCGACCGTTTACCCGTTTAGCCATTAAATGGGTAATTTTCAAACCCATTAAGCCGTTTAGACTAAAGATTCTTTCGATCCTTTAAAAATGATACCGACCGGCTAAACAACCAAATGAAAAAAAAAAATTGTCATCCCTAACAAAGCTGTAACCTTTGTTAGGAAAATACAAGGAGATTATTACTACAAATTTACCAAATGAGTTACCATTTACGAGAGACATCTAAGACCATATTGATTTGATTCCTGAAGTAAGCCGCCAAATTGCCATACTACTGGATGAACCTAAAGAAAAGTAAAATATTAAAAGAAAGGTAGAAGAGTTAATCCAAAGGATTATATTCGTAAAAGTATGAATCCTTGCGCTGTTCTAGTTTTGTTAATTGGTACCCAAAAAAAAATGGTAGTTGGTGAATCTGCGTGGATAGTAAAGCAATTAACAAAATCACAACCAGGTATCTTATTTGTCAGTTGGAAGATATATATGCTGAATAACCTAAAAGATTCAAAGGTATTTTCAAAGATTGACCTACAAAGTAGGTATTACTAACTATAAGAAAAATTAATTTTAGCGACGCATTAGCGATGCATTTTGGTCGTCGCCGTAAACTTCGCCGCAAATAGCAATCCGTCGCAATTGCATCGCTAAATAGTGGTGCCTAGCGACACAAAAAAATGCGTCACTAATTTGCAACAAAACTGAAGTCGTCGCAATTTAGCGACGCATTAGCGACTCCCGATTGCATCGCAATATTGCGACGCATCGATGCATACTACGATGCATCCATTTGTGTCGCAATAGCATCGTAAAATTAATAATTTAATTTTTTAAAAAAAATTATTACGACAAAAAAATTTCATCACAATAGTGTCGCTAATTAATTTTTTTATTAAATTTAAAATGTTAAAATATTATAAATTAAAAGTCTTAATACAATTTTATTGCATTCAAAAAATTGATCGAACATTATCACTAAATATCCAAAAATATTGATTGAAACATTCATCACAAAATTTTCAATAATATATAAAAATTTAATATATTAATAATTTAAAATTTTTACATAAAAACATTAGTAAAGAAAAAAATACATCAAGAATCCGAACTACCACGATCACGGAAGGCTGCGGAGGCTGAAATGAATCCTGCGACATGAGGCGAACCAAATCCTGCATCTGATGCATATGCTCTCTCATGTTTGCAAGCTCCTGCTGAAGGCTTTCCATGCGCTTGTCGAACTCCTGTCGAATCTCCTATCGAACCTCCTGCCGAACTTCTTGCCGAACCTCCTCCGTAATAGATCTCCGAATGTCATCTAAATGCTCGGTAGGAATATTGCCAGGATAGTACGAACTGGAGCCCTAATGGAAAAAAATATCTAGAAGCTTTAGTGTCCAGACCGTAGACCCTACGGTCTGGCAACTGGGCACCAACAGCTTTCAAAAACACACGTCGACTCTTCTGTGGTGAGATTTCGACGGGCGGCCCCCATCAGTGGAGTTGACCTGCGATGTCTGGGATTGAAGCTCCTCGACTCATGCCTTTGAATTATAGAATCAACAATAAATGAATCATTATATTAACCTAAATAAAATTTTATAATTAAACAGATACAATATAAGGCTAATTTCTTACCTCAATCTCCTGTGATCGTGCATCGACCCAGGAACCATCCTTCCTTGTGTGTGTCGCCTTGAATAGGCGAAACTCACCAGGATCTCTGCCCTCCTGCTCAGACTACAAAAGCAGAAGAAATGATATAAATGTAAGTATTTGCAAATGACTAAATTAATAATTAAATTATTTATGTTTTCTTACCATACGACGTCTGTGCTCCTGAATCGAAATGGACCCCGTAGTGCAGCAGGAGAGACTCATGCCACAACCTCCCTTCTTGGATCGGCGATTCGTGGTAGCTGATGCGGACCTCCTTGCTAGGCCTCAGACTGCCACACCTGCTGTCGGTCGTGCCAAATACCCTTCGGTACATGCGCATGATGCTCATCCGATCTCCTCCAATGATGAAGCATGTCGGAGTATCGGTGTGCCGCAGAGCATTCCATGCTGCCCTAATGGCATCATGAATGGCAAGGTCCCACGTAAACTTTTTCTGCATTTAAATAAACAGTTAGTTTAAGAATATATTAAGATTAGAAAATTTTATATCAGTGATAAATTGTATATAATAAGTTTACCTGAAACTTTGAAAAATAAAACTCCCTCATGGCCGCAGATATATGGTGCCAATCGTAACCACTGGGATCAGCATGCCTCTGGAATATGGAGCTGATCCGGCTCGATATATTATGCTGCTCAATAAAGCTGTTAAAAAATGCAGTTTATAAGTAATTGACTTAAAAACATAAACATATATTTATAATTAATATATACTTACTGCCCATCAGCATCCTGTCGAAGTATGGTGCGACTGGCGTAGGAAGAACTCTCAGAGGTCTGTGCCGATCGGCTATGAGACTCGAAGGCTATAGATATGAACTCTCAATCTCCAATGCCCATGAAGTGATCTGATGCGGCAGGGCTACGTCCTTGCTCGCTCTGTCCGTCAGTGGAAGATCTATCTCGGCCCGGCATACTGAAAATACTAAAGATTCATGTAATATGATTACGAATAATGAATGAATATGTAAAAATTTAGTACTTATAAAAATAAATTGAAATTGAATAAAACTCTATGTTTAATCAGTATCATTTGTTTCGTCAAATGTTGGTTCAACATCCGATGCCGTATCGATTGTGATTCAGTGTCATTATCATCGGGAGGAAACTGAAGATTTGCATCCTCAATTTCTTGGACATCACCATTTGGATCTCTAACTGATGTTCAGGAACCCTTGTGTCATCCTTAATTGCATGCATTTTCATCTTATCCTCTTGAAATGTAGGGCACTCAGGTGATTGACTTGATAAACTCTTGTCTAATATGATTGCTGAACGTGGGACGATTTTAGAAACAGCCCATCAATCTCGCTTGTCATTACGCAAACTTGGATATCCACAGTAAAACACTTGCTAAGCTTGGGATGCAAGGATGAATGGTTCATATTCCTGCAATCTTCAGTGATGGTTAACTTCAACTAGATTGTAGTCATTATGAACCCTTTTACCCACAGGAACTGTCGGATCAAACCAATCGCAATGAAACAATACAGTTCATTTTATAGGCCAACCGGGATATTCAACTTCAACCACCTCTACTAACTTTCTGTAATAATCCTGCATATTTGCTCCAACACTTTCTCCTTTGACACACACACCCCAGTTCTGCGTGCCTCTTGAAGATGCTAATCGTTCAATTTGAAATATGTACCCATTAACAAAATAGCCAGTAGAGGTTGTTACGGTCTTCAATGGCCATTGCGCTAGATATTTAATGAAAATATTGTCGGTTGTGAACCATGAACTATTTACCTATAAATTAATAAGCTATTCACAACCAATTCAAAAAATAAAAGCCAATATTGCAATTGATTGAATGATACTACTCACATATTCATAAAACCAGTAAGCGAACTCCGTTTCTAACTTCTGCCCAATGGCAATTTGACTGATGTTTGGATTCATCTGTCGTTGTCTATCACAAAACATCCTTAAGGGATGATAACAATTAAAACTTCTATTAACAATTTAATAGTGAGGTATATCATAATTTAAAGTACTGAAGTATATGCTTACTCAATGTATGGATAGATTTCTCTACAGTTCATTAGGATGTAATAATGTACTACATTATACTCCACATCACTCAAATCTCTTGACTTCTGCCTCCCAAATGAACGATCGATACCTTAAAAACTGATATTCTACCGTCATTAGGTTCTCCTTCGTCCACACATACGTCATCGTTACGACCAAGATATCCTCGTGTGGACGTGACTCTCAAAGTAATGAGAGGCAAAAGGTGAAACTTCTTCAACCAAGTGTGCATTGCATATAGAACCTTCAACCCTTGCCTTATTACGCACATTATTTTTTAACTTCTTAAGGTACATATATGTAAAGGTAAGAAATAAATAAACCAACTTTCTCGCAATGAAATAATATTTGAAATGTCAATATGTACTACTGATTATTAATATATTTATCTCTCGAAAGGATACATCTATCGATACTGCACGGGACCAGCTATACTCGCTTCGTATGGCAAGTGAACCGGTAAATACTCCATTGAGTCAAAAAAACTTGGAGGAAATATTTGCTCCATCTTGCATAAAATAATTGAAATTTCTCCCTCAATTCTTACCATGGATGCAGAAGTAATGACTGCGACAGATAACTCCTTGAAGAACAAGCTGAGCTCCGTCAATGCCTTCCATACATGGTGTAGAAGCAACTCACGAAAAGCTATAGGCAATAACCGTTGCATGAAAACATGGCAGTCATGACTCTTCATGCCAAACAACTTGAGCTTATGCATGTCCACACACCTACTGATATTTGAAGCATAACCATCTGAAAATTTTAACCCTCTAACCCAGTTACATAAAACTTCTCGTGAATTTCTGTCAAGAGTGTAACAGGCTTTAGGATAGCTCCCGTCAGCATTCCTCCTCAAATTAGCTCTTCTGCAATACTGATTAAGTTCTTCTCTCGACTTTTCAGTATCTTTGATTTTTTCCAGGATGTTTAGTACCGTGTTAAATATGTTATCAAAGAATTTTTTCTCAATATGCATAACATCCAAGTTGTATTGGATGAGATTTATGCTCCAATACGACAGATCCCAAAAAATACTCCGCTTCTTCCAGTTGTGTTCTTACATATACGGTCATTTACTCTATCTGCATCTGCTATCCAAGCATACCTCAACCCCAAATGCTCTATAGCATCAAATATATCTATGCCAAACTAATGAGGACATCAGTTCAGACCAGAGTTTGGGTCAGTCAAACCAGTCCTTGGATGTTCCTGTACCAGCAACCTAGAGTCAGCAGGCCACTTCAGGGAAGCCCACGCCAGGTAGTTTACGAAGGTCCAAGAGGTTGCAGAACAAACGGGCTTAAAATTCCATGTTTGGGCTGAGTGTACGGAATTGACCCGACTTCATTTTGACACTTTGGGTCAATCGAATTCGGTCAGCTACTGTGTTGGACTGGGCCCAAACTTGGCTGGTCACATGGAAACGGACTGCTGATTCAAAGTCATCGCCTTGGCGATGAGCTGCTGTGGATTTTGGCCATCCGGGCTCGTCTGATAGGAGTTTTGGGTCTGTTTTCGTTTTTAATGGCATAGTTATAATTTTTAACTAAACTTATAATGTTAGGGTTTTATCTCTTTTATTTAGGTTGGTTTTGGGCGGCCGTCAAAGGCAGAGAAGAAAGACGCTATTTTAGATTTTCTTTTTTTTTCTTGAATGGAGATGAATGTTTTCTTTTTTTTCTGATTCAAAATAATTGAATTGAAAATTCAATTGCTCTTCCTTTAAATTTTGGATTGTGAGTGATCAAAATTCAAAATTTTCCCCTTTTCTTATCAAGATTCGAACCAAACCTGGACGAATTCTTTTCTCATAGATTAGATCATTCTTGAGTTGCAGGCGTTTTGAATATCGCCCTGCATCAACTTGGTATCAGAGCCTTGATCCATTCCTTCCATTACCGCCTTGATCCATTCCTTCCATTACCGCCTTGATCCATTCCTTCCAAACCCAAATATCAACCCTAACCGAAATTTGATCCAATGGAGCAGAAGAACAACGATCAATCCCTGAGAGATGCCGTGAGAGATGCTATACAAGACGCCATGCGAGACCAGCACCAGGTGATGCAACAGATGATGCAAACCATGCAGGCGATGATGGCGCAGCTGGAGGTGCAGAATCGTGCCCAACCCCTTCGAGTGGAGGAGCGTGATGAAATTGATGGAGGTAGGGAGAGGGGTTTCGAAAATCTGGAGGCACCACCAATTCGAAGAGGGCAACAGAGGCCTGATGTTGGACTTCCAAGGTATGTCGATCAACCTCCCTATTTCGAAAATCAGAATCGGTGGGAAGCAGGCTTCAGGGTCGAAATTCCAGAGTTTAAAGGAGAATTAACCCAGACGAGTATGTTGATTGGACCCTTCAGGTCGATGATGTTTTTCGTCTGAAGGAGGTGCCCTTAGACAAGCAGGTACCGCTTGTCACAATTCGATTCAGAGATAGGGCTGCTACTTGGTGGCATGCGCAGCACTATCGTAGATATATAGATGGAAGACCTCCATTAGCGTCATGGGCAGCGCTAAAGCAGGAGATGAACAGGGAGTTTTTGCCTCCGAACCATGAGTAGATTTTGTATTCGAAGTTGCATGGTTTGATGCAAGGTAGTCGGAGCGTCGAGGAGTACACAACTGAATTTTATCGATTGGTTGCACAAAATCGGTTGATTGAGGCTGAACCGAGATTGATAGCCATGTATCTTCATGGCTTGCGACTGCCAATCCAAGATGCACTGGCTGTGCATCGAATTGATAGCATAGGAGATGCGCATATGAGGGCTCAGGCAGTGGAAAAGAGCTTGATGAGAAACAGGGGGTTTCATAGCAGAGGGGGTTTTACTACGGGCCAGAGTTTAGGGTAGAATTCAGGGGGCAAATTTATGCCTCCAGTAGCGAGGCCGCAGGCATCAGTACCTCCAAGACCAACAGGGTCGAATGGAACTTCAGGTTCAGGCGAGAGTGGGCAGCAACAGGGCTAACATTCGGTGCCATCGGTGTCAGAATTTGGGGCACTATGCCAATGAATGCCCCAAGGCACGAGCTCAGTTGTATATGGAGGATTATATGGAGGACGAAAATGGAGGAGAGTTCCCTGAGGATGAGGAATTTAATGATGAGCTGTGTATTATTGATCCGGACCATATTCAAGGGGAGAGCTTGGTGATACGAAGAATGTGTCTGGCGCCGAGATCAGATGAAGATTGGCGTCGGCATGACATCTTCACAACAAAATGTTTTTGTGGCTGGCAAAACATGTCGTGTTATAATAGACTCCGGCAGTTGGGAGAATGTGATAGCAAAGGAGGCTGTGAAGAAGCTGGGGTTGCAGACAGACCCTCACCCACATCCATATAAGCTCGGTTGGGTGAACCGAAGTGCAGACATTCAGGTCAGCCGAAGGTGTAAGTTGTCACTGTGTTTTGGTCCTCATTTCGAGACAACTATTGAGGCGGATGTTGTTCCAATGGATGCTACTCACATCATACTGGGGCGTCCGCGGCAGTTTGATAACAGGGCAGTGTACAATGGGTACACCCACAGTTATATACTGCGTCCAGATGGGAGGAAAGTTATTTGAAGCCACTTCAGGAAGTGAGTGGACAGAATACGGTAATTTGTTTACCAAGCCCAGAATTCGATGCGAGTTTGGATGGAGAGGATGTTTGTTTTGCTTTGGTGAGCAAGTCAGGGCCTTCGGCGTGGAAGAGGAGCAAAGGCCGAATATGATTCCTGAGGAGTTGGTGTCTGTCTTGGAGGAATTCCGAGATGTTGTATCAAAGGAGCTACCGGCTGGATTACCACCTCTCCGAGATATTCAGCACGGCATTGACCTTATTCCGGGCTCAGTGTTGCCGAATAAGGCTCACTATCGGATGACACCGCAACAGCATGAGGAATTGAGGAGGCAGGTCCAAGAACTTTTGGACAAGGGGTTCGTATGGGAGAGCATTAGCCCGTGCGCGGTGCCAGCCCTTTTGGTACCGAAGAAGGATGGTACGTGGCGCATGTGTGTCGACAGCCGCGCGGTTAACAAAATTACTGTGAAGTACAGGTTTCCGATACCGCGGTTGGACGACATGCTTGATCAGTTGAGTGGTGCTAAGGTCTTCACGAAGATTGATTTGAAGAGTGGGTACCATCAGATAAGGATGAAGCCTGGAGACGAATGGAAGACAGCCTTCAAGACTAAGGAAGGGCTGTATGAATGGTTGGTAATGCCATTTGGGTTGTCAAACGCGCCGAGCACGTTCATGCGCGTAATGAACCAGGTTTTACGTCCATTTCTTAGCTCATTTGTGGTTGTCTACTTTGATGATATTTTGATATACAGCAGGACAGCCGAAGAGCATGTGGGCCATGTGGCACAGGTTTTTGTCAGTGTTACGTGAGAACCAGTTAGTTGCTAACCCGAGAAGTGCATTTGGATGGTTGGGAGACTAATTTTCTGGGTTACGTTGTGACTGGAGAGGGGATTCTCCCAGACAGGAATAAGGTGCATGCAATTGTGGAATGGCCAGTACCTTCAACCTTGACAGAATTGAGATCCTTTTTGGTCTTGCAGGGTTTTATCGCAGGTTTCAAGGGGTATAGTGAGCTGGCTGCACCTTTAACGGAATTGTTGAAGGGAGCCAGATTGGTGGAATGATGCCGCACAGGAGGCATTTGATGGGCTGAAAGTCAGATTGACGAAGCTCCTTATTGGTTCTTCTGATTTTGATAGAGTTTTTGAGGTGGATTGTGATGCTTCTTTGAAGACTGGAATTGGGGCAGTGCTTAGCCAGGAAGGAAGACCAGTTGCCTACTTCAGTGAGAAGCTGGGAGGAGCTAAACTGACTTACTCGGTTTATGATCTGGAATTGTACGCCATTGTGAGGTCCTTGCAGCATTGGCGCCACTACTTGATTCACGCGAGTTTGTACTGTATTCAGACCATCAGGCGCTGAAATTTTTACAGGGTCAGCATAAACTGAGTTCAAGGCATGCAAAGTGGGTGAGTGCCTTGCAGGAATACACTTTCAGCATCAAGCACAAGTCTGGTACGCTGAATAGAGTGGCTATGTTTGAGTAGGCGGAGCTTGTTGATTGGCGCTATGCATGTGTACACTCTCGGCTTTGAGAGTGTAAGGAGGACATTCGTGTGGATGAGCACTTCAAGGGGATTTTGGCCAAAATTGAGGTGGGGGAGCGAACTGATTTCGTTCTCATGATGGATATTTGTTTCGAGGTAACTGCTTGTGTTCCTGATACGTCTCTTCGTGTGTTGATCATCCAGGAACTGCACCAGGGTCACTTGGAAGGGATAAAAGCCTGGTTGATTCGGCAGCGGTTTTTGGCCTGGTCTTGACCGAGATGCATCAAAGCTTTGTGAAGGTGCAGGTTGTGTCAAGAGTCGAAGGGGACAGACACGAACCAAGGTATGTACACGCCTTTACCTATCCCAGAGGCACCATGGCGAGATGTTTCTATGGACTTTGTTGTAGGATTGCCGCGGGCAAGGGGACTGGATTCGATTATGGTGATGGATCGGTTCAGTAAGGTGGCGTGTTTCTTGCCATGCAAAACCACTTTTGATGCGTCAAAGGTTGCTGACTTATTTTGCTTCAGTGGTTCGGCATTTTGGTATACCGGCATCCATAGGTCAGACAGGGACATCAAGTTTATGGGACACTTCTGGCGAGAGCTGTGGAAGAAGTTGGGCACAAAGTTGAAATTCAGCAGTCCTTATCATCCTCAGACG
>UESW01001705.1:325705-380291 GCA_900491605.1 Calamus simplicifolius | reverse complement strand
TTTTCGTTTTTGCTTATTTTACGATGTAATCATTACGATTGGGCTTAGGAGGCTATTGATGGGACTTCCAACTCGAGAGGACATGGCGTATCCTACGTCATGGTCAACCGGTGCGTACGGACTGATCGGACTGACCCCCATCTCTCTCTCTCTCTCTCTCTCTCTCTCTCTCTCACTCATGTAATATGGTGGACCCTTTTCCCTCTCTTTCTCCCTCGTCTCAAACTTCTCTTTTATCCGAATCTCGTCTTAAATAACACATTGACTTCACGTCGAATCTATGACATCTTTGACCCATCATTTAAAATCTCATAGGAAAGATCACTACCACTTCGGGGATCCGGCTTGAAAAGTCCATAATTATAGCGTGGAAAGAGCTTCCGAAACCTGAAAGCCTTCTGCCGCTTCGTTCTTTCTACTTGTCACGCTGCAGCGTTGTCTTAGTTTTTTTAATCCCACATCACCCACCCTGGGACTATGAACTGTTCTCTGGAAGATCGAGTACATCAGATGGCCTCTAAAGCTTCAATGCTTCATTCATATATTCTGACGGTTGCCCATCGAAACTTGATTACATGACTCTTTAGGCGGCTAGACGAACTAGGACGCAAAATTTTGATGCAAAGACTGGGCCAAGTGGCCCGAGAAACAATGTTGGCCCGAGAAGCAAACATCTGCATTCCATTTGATTAAAACGGTTCCCTTAGTTATGCATCATATCTACGGTTGCAATTTGTGATGGAGCCTGTTTGACTCTGCTATAGCCTTTAATTGTCCATGCTTAAGTTGTCAACTTAATTTTATATTTAGATGATGACTTTATTCTATCAACTTAATTTTATATTTAGATGGTAACTTTATTCTATCACCTTAATTGACCTTATTAGAAACCTTTGTCCTTGTGTAATACCAGAATGTTATAAATTTGTAAAGTTGGCAAGCTAAGAAACTAGTTTGGTAAAAATATTTAGCTGACACGTTAGTTTATAAATGAGTTTTATATATACAATGTGGAAAGAATCCAGCACATGAAATTCTAAAAGAAACAGAAACATGAATCGATAAAAGATCCTTTAATAGATGTGGTGTAAATTTTTGTTCTTCTCTCTTAAAATGGTGAGCATTCTATTTATGCGAACTTTATGCCCTCAATGCAGCGTGCGGGTGATACGTAGCAAGGAAAGATGCGCCGATCTTTTTCTGCATCGACGAGAAACTTCGTGTGGAGTTTAGGTGATATCACAACTTTGCTTCTTTATATTGTTTCGAAATTATTCCTAGTTGCAGTAAAATTAAATAGTTTACTATTTAGCCTGTGAATATCCATTATTCCTTTCATTCCTGGTGGCACCGTTTCATATGGAAAGCAAGAAAAAATTCTTGTAGGAAGATTGCTAGATTTGACAACAGAACTATATATATAAGAGCTGAAACTACATAGATTTTAAGCCATCACAGGTTACAAAAAAAACTTCCAAGAAGTCCTCAGAGCACAGTCCTACTAGATCAAGGCTTGCTTGCATCAGGAGTACTGTTGTTGGTTGAAGGGTGGCGTTGAGGTCCGGGAAGGGGCTTGGGTCGGAGTTGGGTTGGTGTTGGAGTTGGAGTTGGCATTGGACTTGGCCAGCTTCTTCTTCAGCTCAGACAAGAGGGCCTGGTTCTCCTGGTTGAGAAGCTCTGCCTTCTTCCGCAGCCTTTCATTCTCTTTCATTATGTGACAGTTCTGCAAGTAGAGCTTGGAGTTGATCCTCTCCATCACTTGTACACAGGAACAGTACTCTGAAAACAATAGGCAAGATTAGCTTAGAACAACAACAGTACTATAAGAGTAAAAGTGCTAGAAAGCAAATCAAATTACTCGGAGCGGAAGTGGCGATTTAAACACACACACGCACAAGAAACCAAATGTTCATTTTTTTTCTCAAAAAAAAAAAAAAAAAAAAAAAAAAAAAAGAAAGAAAGAAAGAAATAAAGAAGTTTTAAGGCACTGCAATAAGAAAGAAGTTAAGACACTGCAATCTAGAAAACCCAGGGAATCGAAACGTGAATAACTCAACCTTCTAAAGCAATGGACCTCGACATGTCATGGACTCTGGGTTTGTGCCATGGCACATGAGAGAGAGAGACTCTTAACTACGGCATCTCTGTGTATGCGTATGACCATAAATATAAACAGCAAGCATGAAGGAAGCGACAGTGGCACTGGCAAATAGCAAATATTATTTCTATTTTTTAAATAGAAATATAATCGGTAGAAATGAGGTCTAACTTAACATAAGACAAATCCAATAGATAACTAGCAAAAACAACCATCCAGGTGGCTAAAGGTTCAAAAACAGTGACCAATAAAAATTTTATATCCTCGGCTGAAAAAGATTCACAAATAACAGCGGACCTACACAGCAAGCAATTCCCATAATAATAAAATCCATCCACCTTCGCCCACCACCAAAGAAAGAAGAAGAAACCAAAAAACAAACCTAAACCAACACGCTAACTTCTCAAACAAAGCACACAAGAGTACCCTACACATCATGCTCAACTATTCCAAAAGGAAGTGGCTCCAAAGATAACACCTTTTGGATGGCTGCCCTTCAAGGCGAGCGGTAAGCAAGACAACTACGATAGACAGAAAGAGGGAAGCCAGTGCGTGCAGCTGGGGATGGGCTCTCGAAGGTGGGGTGTGGAGATATTTATAGCGTAGAAGATGAGGGGGTGAGGAGTGAGACATGCTTCTTTCTCTTTCTCTCTTTATCTCTCGGAGCGAGCGAGCTTGCTTCTTCCGGTGGTGTTTAATGTTAGCAAATGATGAGGTTGGGCGGCGGGGGTGCCGTCACGTGGTGGTGGCCGGTGTCTGGGGGTATTCCGGGAATTCCATGTGCCATCCATATGATGATGGGTTCGGTCGGCCCAAGATTCGCAATGATGCCCCTTCGGGGCCCCGCTCCCTCCCCATCATCACCCTCATTGATGCTCTTTTGTTTGTTCCCATTATCACCATTATTATCCCATTTATTATTATCATCAACATCTCCTAATTTTACCCTCCCCTATCTGCCTTTTTTTTTTTTTCCACCGTTCCACCCATTTGATAAAATAAATAAATTCAAGTTGATTTTAAGCAATATATACACACGCACACTTTTCATCCTTTGGAGTTTTACTCAAAATTTATTTTAACATCTAAATCATTAATTTATTATAATTTAATTTTTTTTATTTTAAAATATATATTTCTAACATTATATTACATAATATCTATTAAGTTAAAATAGATAAAATTATTTTATCAATCAGTTCATATTGTACATCAATTATTCTATTAATTTTAATTAATTTATATAATAAAAATATCAAAATTATAACAATTAAAGTTTAAGAATCATAATAAATTTTGAGGATTAAAAATATATTTTAATTTTGCTCAATTAATGCTAATTCCATACATCCTTTTGGTTTTTTTTTTAAAAAAACAAGGGAAATTGATTTGCGTCATGTGGTTTTAGGATCTTTATTTCTTGTCCTTTAACAATATTCATTTAAATCTTAGTCCTCAGGTCGTATAAAAGAATTTGAGATCGTAGTTGAGGGCAGGCATAACCTAAGTATCATGGATTTAAATTATAAAAATAAGACTCTATAAGCAGAAATAAGGCGTCTTGCAGGAAATAGCGGCAGAATTCTCGTGCGTGGGACGCTCCACGTTTGAGGACATGATTATTTCCATATTATCCAACAGGGAGCGGAAGTTAATTTTGCCAAGCATCGTCCTTGGTCCCCTAATTATTATTATGGCTGGTCCTCGTGAGGCTCGTTGGATTCTCATTAACCGTCGCTATGATGCATTGTTTCACAAACTTTTCATGAACAATTTTGACGCATTTTGGCGGAATTTCTCATGATCTTCTCGCCAGCATCGTGACAGCTGGACGATGGTATGTTAACGTGACCAATTTTAGAATGGTATGACGGTTTTGTCCCTGTAGGTGATGACGAGACCGAGAGTAGAACGGTCATTAAGAACAAGGACCTCGTGAGGCTTGTTATATCGTTTTCCGAAATATAATTGGCTTTGGATCTTTTAGTTTTGGAGCAATGAAAGGGCCAAAAAGCAGAAGAGACGGTCCAATCTTTTTTTTTTTTTTCTTTTGGAAAGGTCTTTGTACACCGTTGTCGGTGCAGCAAATCATATATGGACTACACCATTTTTCTGATTGATCCATGTGGATCCTACGTGGCTAACGATACGGAACGGTATGGCTCTGCTACGATGTTACGTTCTGATCGTGACGACCATTACGTTCTGATCGTGACGGCCATTAAAAACGCTTCGCCTTTATTTAAAATTACTATGCAGACGAAAATACCCTTTCCCTCCAGCCTACTTCTACCGTCATTTTTTCTTGGATTTCATCTATGCAAGAAAACTCTTTCTTCCCCCTCGCTCTGGCTTTCGGATGTTAAGGAATCAGTCCAAGGTTTGAGCAAGATCCTGAGCCCTCGCTCTGAGGAGTCCGATTGAAAGAAAATATTTCAGCTTCGAGGCTGTAATACCTGGCTACTGAAGTATTTGTACAAAAACTTCTGGAGGAAATGTCATCCGTAGCACGAAGTAAAAAATCCTTGTTCCCACTTCTTTGTAAAGCTCCTTTATTACACCAACTGTTTTTCTCGTTAGAGGAAGTTAATGTGTGATCAAACCGTTTAATGCGCGGGTAACTTCCTTAGACAAAAACAGTTATGACATTCCGGAGTCATAACTGTTTAGAGTTTACTGTTTTGTAGCACGAATGTCATACTGTATAACTTATACGAACTGGGGTGTCGTCAGAGTGTTTCGGCGGCCTATATTCCTCGTTATTTTCTGTCCATATAGCTCTAGTTACAAACCTACGATACCCGTGCTCTGGAGTGTCGTCATAAAGCTACGACACCCCAGATTTACTGTTAAGAGACCGTAGTTACAAGCCTACGACACCCGTTCTTATAACTGACCATGGAGAGACAATGTGAATGGATATAAAGAAGAGGAGAAGAGGGGGGAGGGGCATTCTACGGAGGGCCAAGAAGAGAAGAGGGGGAGCGACTCCCCAGTTTAAACCTTAAGAGTCCCGGAACGGGTGTCGTCGCCTTAAAGCTAAGGTGTCGTCAGATGAGAGCTGGGTGTCATCGCCTTAAAGGTAGGGTATCGTCGCGCTAAAGCTGGGGTGTCGTAAGAGCCTAAGTCATCGGTCCCCGCCTTAACAGTCCCGGCACGGGTGTCGTCGCCTTAAAGCTAGGTTGTCGTCGCGCTAAAGCTGGGGTGTCGTAAGAGCCTTAATCGTCGGTCTCCGCCTTAACAGTCCCCGCACGGGTGTCGTCGCCTTAAAGCTAGGGTATCGTCGCACTAAAGCTAGGGTGTTGTAAGAGCCTAAGTCGTCGGTCCTCGCCTTAACAGTCCCCGCACGGGTGTCGTCGTCTTAAAGCTAGGGTGTCATCGCTCTAAAGCTGGGGTGTCGTAAGAGCCTAAGTCGTCGGTCCCCGCCTTAACAGTCCCCGTATGGGTATCGTCGCCTTAAAGCTAGGGTGTCGTCGCGCTAAAGCTGGGCTATCGTAAGAGCCTTAGTCGTCGGTCCTCGCCTTAACAGTCCCCGCACGGGTGTCGTCGCCTTAAAGCTAGAGTGTCGTCGAGCTAAAGCTGGGGTGTCGTAAGAGCCTTAGTCGTCGGTCCCACCTTAACAGTCCCCGTACGGGTATCGTCGCCTTAAAGCTAGGGTCGTCGCGCTAAAGCTGGGGTGTCGTAAGAGCCTAAGTCGGATATGTTGTCGCCTTAAAGCTAGGGTGTCGTCCAATGAGAGCTGGGGTGTCGTAACAGCCTAATTTTGCTGTCGTATTTCTTCAAGTGAGGTGTCGTATTTTTTTAACCTTGGTGTCCTAATACTTTGTTAGGATATATTGACAGCTAAATGTATGGATATCATTGTTCATGACTGTGTGCCTATATTTCCACAGACGATGATGAAATTATAGATCGGAAAGAAATCGAGCACACTCCCGGCCGTGCACCTTCACCCATCGCTCCAAAAGCAGGGGTTGATACTGTAGTTCCTCAAACTGAAATGGAATTTAATTCAGCAAATGAAGTATATACTTTCTACAATGGATACGCAAAAAGAGTTGGTTTTGGAATCACAACAGTGTGTAGTAGGGCCAACAACAACAAACAACTTTGCTTCAGCATCTGGCGTGTTGGAGGCAAGGAAAATCTAGAAAAATAGAGAAGAGCATGAATCATAGGGATACTGGGAAAGTTGATTGCATGACATCCATAAAAGCAAGACTGAATGCTATAAGTGGTAAGTGGATATTGGTTGAGGTTTCTCTAAATATAACCATGGGATGTCCATAACATCAACTGGTTATCTACGGTCGCATAGGAGGATCAGCACACCAGAGAAGGCAGAAATCAGCAATTTACATACCGTGAATGTTCCGACAACTTAGATATACTCTGCCATAGCAAGGAGAAAAGGGGGCAGAAGACAATTGGATTTCACCGAGAATGATGCTTGTAATTTCATTTGTTGCGAACGTCAGTTTAAGCTGAAAGGAGATGATCAGTCGATGGTAATCCATTTCACCGAAATGCAACTCAGAAATCCCAATTTCTTCTATACCTTAGACCTCAAAGATAATGGTCATCTCAGGTCTGTCTTCTGGATTCATCCAAGGTCAAGATTGGCATGCATATACTTCGGTGATGTTCTAAGCTTTGACTCGACCTACTTGACAAATAGATATCAAATGCCTTTTTGTCCATTCGTTGGGGTCACCATCATGGACAGTCCACCTTGCTTGGTTGCGCATTGTTGTCTGATGAGAGTACTGAGACATATAAATGGATTTTTCAGTCATGGCTTGATGCAAATGGTGGTCAAGCACCTATTGCCATAATAACTGATCAAGATAAGGCAATCGAGGCTACTGTTAAAGAAGTTTTTCCTAACACACGACATCGATTTTGTCTTTGGCATATATTGAAGAAGATACCTGAAAAGATTGGCCACATTTGCACAACAAATCCCAAATTTATGGTTGATTTCGATGAGGCGATATATGATTCATTGACCATACATTCATTCAAGGAAAGTTGGGCACATGTTATGGAGAAATATAAAGAATGCAAGGCTATAGATTGGTTCAATGTCCTTTACGAATATCGGGATATATGGGTCCTAGTTTACCTAAAGGATACATTTTTCGCAGGTTTGTATGTCATTGTCTTTGGTTCATGTTCGCGTTCAATGCTTATTTTTTTTTGACAAAATTATGTACAGGGATGTCATCTTCACAAAGGAGCGAGGGCATAAATCACTTCTTCGATGTGTTTATAAATTTGAAGACTACACTAACGGAGTTCATAGGTAAGTACGAAGATGCCTTGGAGAAAAGGTACGAGGCCAAAAATGAGGAAGATAATAGGACATTGCAAACGATTGCTTTCCTAAAGACATCATCACCTTTTGAGAGACAAGCTACAAGAAGGTATACAAGGCGCATTTTCAAAAAATTTCAGAATGAGATCCTTGAAATGGCTGCATCAAATACTAAATTGATCAAGGAAGCTGATGACTGTTGTGTATATTCTGTAAAGTCGTATGAAAGGATTGAAGTCGATGGAATCGGCAAGGAGATGATCAAAGAATATATTGTGTCATACGATAGAAATATTGAGGATGCCTAATGCCAGTGTCGATCCTTTCAGTTTAAGAGTTACTTGTGTAGGCATGCCTTGTTGGTTCTTCATCAAAGTGACGTATTTCGTTTACCAGATAAATACTTCTTGAAGAGATGGTGTAAGGACATGAAATACCAATTCGACGATTTCGACTGCAATACTGAAGGTTGTGATAAAAGCACACGAAAATCATGGTAAGTGACAATTTTTTATTTGAAATGTCTTAATATATTTTTCGATAACATTATATTATTGATTGTAGATATAGTTTGCTGAGTCATCGGATGATGAAGATCGCAGAGATAGCCTTCATGTCTGAAGATGCATTTAATTTAGTGATGGATGGTCTAACACCTATATTCAAAATTGCTGTGGATGCTAACTGCACAGCTAAGCTAAGTACAAGCTTGTAATTCAAGATCCTCAGCAAATTAGAACGAAAGGTCGCCCAAGAGAGAACATATTAAAGAGTGGAGTCGAGAAGAAGTCAAAAAGATCAAGGAAAAATCTGGTCAAGGAAACCATTGATGCTCCACCAATGCAAAATGAAGTAAGAGCTGCTTCAAGCAACAGGCAGACTTGTATGCAGTCAATTAACACCGGAGAAGACATGGAAAGAATTGTACCACCTTCCGAAACTTTGATAGACGAGTTTGATGCTTATGTATTGAGTCAACTAACAGTAGCACATATAAAACACGGGTGTCGTAACCTTGTAACTAGGGTGTCTTGGTCGCAAATGAAGTACTTTATAACTATGGTGTCTTTTTCAGCCAAATAAAGTGCTCATCTCGTCTGCCAAGAGGATTTGATATTTTCGAATACGCTTGCACTGTTACGACACCCCAGCTCTCACCTAACGACACCCTCGCTTTAAAGCGATGACACCCCTGTTCTCACGAAAGGACACCAATGCTTTTAGCGCGATGACACCCCAGCTCTGGGCTAACGACACCCTAGCTTTAGCTCGACGACACCCGAAAGGCAAAAATCCTACGACACCCCTGTTCTCACGAAAGGACACCAATGCTTTTAGCGCGACGATACCCCAGCTCTAGGCTAACGACATCCTAGCTTTAGCTCGACGACACCCGAAAGGCAAAAATCCTACGACACCCCTGTTCTCACGAAAGGACACCAATGCTTTTAGCGCGACGACTCCCCAGCTCTGGGCTAACGACACCCTAGCTTTAGCTCGACGACACCCGAAAGGCAAAAATCATACGACACCCTTGTTCTCACGAAAGGACACCAATACTTTTAGTTTGACGACACCCCATCTCTGGGCTAACAACACCCTAGCTTTAGCTCGACGACACCCGAAAGACAAATCCTACGACACCCCTGTTCTCACGAAAGGACACAAATGCTTTTAGCTTGACGACACCCCAGCTCTGGGCTAACGACACCCGAAAGGCAAAAATCCTACGACACCCCTGTTCTTACGAAAGGACACCAATGCTTTTAGCGACGACACCCCAGCTCTGAGCTAATGACACCCTAGCTTTAGCTCAACGACATCCGAAAGGAAAAAATCCTACGACACCCCTGTTCTCACGAAAGGACACCAATGCTTTTAGCGCGACGACACCCCAGCTCTGGGCTAACGACACCCTAGCTTTAGCTCGACGACACCGAAAGGCAAAAATCTTACGATACCCCTATTCTCACGAAAGGACACCAATGCTTTTAGCGTGACGACACCCAGCTCTGGGCTAACGACACCCTAGCTTTAGCTCGACGACACTCGAAAGGCAAAAATCCTACGACACCCATGTTCTCAATTTACGACATTCTAGTTTTCAATTTACGACATCATATATGAAAACTCAAGAAATTGTGAAGTAGAAAATGCATAAATATGAATAAATCGAGGACAACCATGTTCTCAATATAAAATTTTGCATTTGCATTCAATATGAAACAGTGTTAATATGAATAAATTATATTAAATTTTCAATGAAAGAAGAATAAAAAATTAAGAACAGTTTGCGATAAGGTTGTTGATCTTTTGGTTGAAGCCCTCTCTTAATATCGTCGCAGCTAATTGTTGCTGGTATTCTCTTACTTCCTCACTGTGAAATCCATCTTCATATCAGGATTGTCCCATCGAGCAAGACATTCTATGTATTTCAGACAGTATAGGCCGCAATCCAGCGATCCGGCCGGTTGACTTGGGCAATCCAAAATCTCTTCCATCGACCAAGTCATCACCTCCTCCTTATCGTAGTAGATATGGAATATGTGGCCAAGAATTGTATGCCATTTCTTCGCATTGGCCTTGTACCTAGCCTTGTACCTAGCCTTGTACCTTCGCATTGCTCTTACGACACCCCAGCTTTAGCGCGATGACACCCTAGCTTTAAGGCGATGACACCCGTGCGGGGACTATTAAGGCGGGGATCGACGACTTAGGCTCTTACGATACCCCAGCTTTAGAGCGATGACACCCTAGCTTTAAGGCGACGACACCCGTGCGGGGACTGTTAAGGCGGGGACTGATGAGTTAGGCTCTTACGACACCTAGCTTTAGTGCGACGACATCTAGCTTTAAGGCGACGACACGTGCGGGGACTATTAAGGCGGGGACCGATGACTTAGGCTCTTACGACACCCCAGCTTTAGAGCGACAACACCCTAGCTTTAAGGCGACGACACCCGTGCGGGGACTGTTAAGGCGGGGACCGACGACTTAGGCTCTTACGATACCTCAGCTTTAGTGCGACGACACCCTAGCTTTAAGGCGATGACACCCGTGGGGGACTATTAAGGCAGGGATCGACGACTAAGGCTCTTACGACACCCAGCTTTAGTGCGACAACACCCTAGCTTTAAGGCGACGACACCCGTGCCGGGACTTTAAGGCAGGGACCGACGACTTAGGCTCTTACGACACCAGTTTTAGCGCGACGACACCTTAGCTTTAAGGCGACGACACCCGTGCTGGACTGTTAAGGCGAGGACCGATGACATCCCCGAATTAGGCTGTTACGACACCGCAGCTCTCATCCGATGACACCCTAGCTTTAGCGCAACGACACCCGTGCGGGGACTGTTAAGGCGGGGACTGACAACATCCCCGACTTAGGCTCTTACGACACTCCAGTTTAGTGCGACGATACCCTACCTTTAAGGCGACGACACCCCAGCTCTCATCTAACGATACCCTAGCTTTAAGGCGATGACACCCGTTCCGGGACTCTTAAGGTTTAAACTGGGGAGTTGCTCCCCCTCTTCTCCTCTTGGCCCTCCATAGAATGCCCCTCCCCACTCTTCTCCTCTTCTTTATATCATTCCCATTATCTCTCCATGGTCAGTTATAAGCACGGGTGTTGTAGGCTTGTAACTACGGTCTCTTAACAGTAAATCTGGGATGTCGTAGCTTTTATGACGACACCCGGAGCACGGGTATCGTAGGTTTGTAACTAGAGCTATATGGACAGGAAATAACGGGGAATATAGGCCGCCGAAACACTCTGACGATACCCCAGTTCATAAGTTATACAGTATGACATTCGTGCTACAAAACAGTAAACTCTAAACAGTTATGACTCCCGGAATGTCATAACTATTTTGGTCTAAGGAAGTTACCCGCGCATTAAACGGTTTGGTCACACATTAACTTCCTCTAACAAGAAAAAACAGTTGGTGTAATAAAGGAGCTTTACAAAGAAGTGGGAACAAGGACTTTTTACTTCGTGCTGTCGATGACATTTCCTTTAGAAGTTTTTGTACGAAGACTTCAGTAGCCAGGTATTCCAGCCTCGAAGCTGAAATATTTTCTTTCGATCGGACTCCTCAGAGCGAGGGCTCAGGATCTTGCTCAAACTTTGGACTAATTCCTTAGCATCTGAAAGCCAGAGCGAGGGGGAAGAAAGAATTTTTCTTGCACAAATGAAATCCAAGAAAAAATGGCGGTAGAAGTAGGCTGGAGGAAAGGCATTTTCGTTTGCACAAGAATTTTAAAATAAAGGCGAAGCGCTTTTAATGGCCATCACGATCAGAACGTAACATTGTAGGAGAGCCATACCGTTCGCATCGTCAGCTACGTAGGATCCATGTGGATCAATCAGAGAGGCGTAGCCCACATAGAACTTGCTGCACCGAGGGCGGTGTACAAGGCTTTTCCTTTTCTTTTTCAAAAACAAAAAACCATGGGCTGCTGCTGAAGTAGCCCACCATTAGGATTTTTCCAGCGCTCCAACCATGGTCTCTTGTTTGCTAATTATTAACACACTAATTATCAATCATATGATGCACATCAAATGGGGTGCATTACATGTCCCTAATCTACCACAAGAGAATATTTACAAAATATTTTTAACTTTTTGAATGGTTAATTGATGGTAATCTATCTTAATAATATAAGATTATCATATAAATTATAAATTATAATTTGCAATTAGACATGATGATTTAAATGATAAATTTGATTCATGATAATTTAATTTTTTTTGTAAAAGGTATAGTTATCTAAAATCATTAACTTTCACATAAATTTTGATAATATTTCATCTAATTATATATTTAATATGTACTTGATAATATTTAAATATTTAAAATAAATAATAATATTATATTTATATAAATTTAATATTAACTTAATATTAATATTTTAAACATTATTATATTTTATATAATATATAAATATTACATCTAAATTATTAACATTCATAACCTTACTGCATATTAAATTATTGTATTTATATAATTTATAGTACATATATTATATTTATTATATTATAAATACTATTTAATATATAATATAATATATTATATTATTACATTTATTTATAATATATTAAATATTTATACTATTTAAATATATAATATTTTTAAAATGATTTTACAAAGAATACTTACTTTTTAAGAAATTAGAATATTTTGATATTTAGCAAAAAAAAAAAGCTACTTAAAACATAAAAAAAAATTATCATAAAATACAAATAGAATTTAAGAATATTATTATATGAAACCTTGCAATCTTGTATATCTGGGGTAACATTACTTAGATAAATCAAACATGGCAATTTAACATTCCTAGTAATCGAATTATTAAATATATAATTGTTAAAAAAAAGTAAAATTTTTGATGATATTATGTTATCAAAGGCTAAACATGACTTGGTTGAGAGAGGATTCAGTTTTAAGCTCAGAGATTCGTAATGACATGCATGCTACTCGACATATGGGAAAAAAGTGCTGCCAGCTAGGTACTGTTCATTAAGATGGTCGGACGAATAAATGAATTTTAAGCACGTGTGAATCATCTTGAACATTCTTAGATATAGCTTAATGCAATAATACCGTTCGTTGTTATTGGCAACCTTCATCTCAACAGTAGGTTTTCATAACAAATTGAAAGGTCTAAGTGAAATCACCCAAGGTTTAGATTTATAGGAGGTGTTTTTTAACCTTAAAAACTCATTCAAAGCTAATTAAATGCTTCGGTTAGAAAAAATAATTTTTTAATAATTCATAGTAATACAACATATAGAAGTAACTAATATAGATGAAAATATTTAAGAAAAATAATTATTTATAATTTAAATGCCGATTTAGCCTTGAATAGAATAGAGTGAAGAAAGTAGATTTATATAGCTAATCTTATAGTTGAAAAAAAAGACTTAGATGAGTTAAGCTGAGTTGGTATTTTTCAACATTAAAAACTCATTCAGAACTAATTAAGGTAAACCACTTTCAATATTCCTTCACAAACTTGAATTAGTTTTAAAATATGAATAGTTTATCTACAAATGGAATCAGTTTTAGTTTCAATTCGAACATTGTGTAGTTATATGCTTTTAGAATAGCGTGGAAGAGAGATGTGGATAATTTATAAAATTATAATAGGTAGGGAAAGAGAAATATAGATGAACGGGATTTAAAAAATAAAATTTTAAGTTAACATAAATTTGTGGTATAAAAAGTAGTTTCGTAAAATCGAACTCATTATTTCTAATAAATTAATTTTATGAGAATGCTAAAATCTCATAAAGTTTTACTAACAGAGTCGAGTGGTACAACATTGTTTCTTGATTTCCTTAGTGAAAGCTCCTCTTTCTAATAATAATAATAATAATAAAAAAAAGTATTGACACATGGAACATATTTATTGAAGATAGATGAGCAGAGCGGTTTAGTTCACAGGTTCCTGCAAGCTGGCAACTGAGCCCTGGCAATGGCATGTATCGCGTAGTTGCTTCGTCACAAATAAATAAATAAACGTAAATATATCGTGGATGATGAGGTGAAGTCGAAGCCGATGTGTGGGGGTCGACTGGCGTTGACGCCTCCACGTTTTCCATCCTTACAAGCATATAACTACACCGACTTGTTTTGGTCTGAAATAAAAATGATGACATATTCTGGCAAACGAACAATCAATAATATCAACGTTGATAAAGAACAATAACAATAACGTCTCTTATACAAATATTTGCTGGCACGGTGTCGTAATGCCTTCTTCCCAGGTATGGATGGATATTTGTCTCCAAGGCCTAAGAATTTTGCATGGCTCCAGGAATTAAATTTTGCAGCACTTGAGCACACCATCAAGTGCTCCACTTGATGGTCAGTCGAAACACCTATACGTGCTTCTCTCCTCCTGGTGTTCTCCTTCTAACCCCATCATGACGACTTCAGGGCTGGGAATTATGGCATTTTTGCCATCATAACAGGCTTAACTTCCGTTTGGGCTTTTTTCCTCCGCTGCAGGCATAGGTTTGGTGATACGATCAGGATGCAGGAGGTTTTTGTAGGAGGGTTATGAGAGAAGGAAGATATGGTAGGATGTGTTGCATTTCAAGTAAGAAACTCATTAGTTAAAAGGCTTTGGAAGGAGGAATATAAATAATCTCAGCTCGGAGAGATGGGGATTGAATGCTCAGAGGCTTGCCGGTGAGATGCCCTCCAAATGGCCCACTTTTCATGAGCTATTTAATAATTGAGCTCCATTGTTGACTCTGATACAATGGATTGCACCTGAGCCATCATCTCACTCCAGTGTGACGCTTCTTAGCTTGACAGTTCAGAGAGAAAACTCGCTGTTGGATTCCCACAATAACTTCTTTAATGCTTTTGATCAGAGTTATTAACCACGTTGTGGTGGCACATGATGATGAGCAGCTTGAATCTCAAGCCCTGTTACGCCTGGACTTTTGGAGGGAGATGCACTCCGACGAGAGGACGAAGACAACCGCTATCATGGGAAAAAACCAGGGTCCACATGGGAGGGTAGCTGGACGCCCAGTGCCACAACAGAACCCAGGGAAGGGACCCTGGACTTCGCCCAAAGAAGACGACTTGCGTCCATACTGCCATCACATGGTCTTGTATCAAAAGTCTCCTATTCTGCCTACCCTCCTCCTTAAGTTATAGGGACAATGCCTATCTGTGAAGTTTAATCCAAGTGACTGGACGACACCAACACATCAAATCATACGATAGAAAACAAAGCCATTCTGTGCAAGATCAAAAACTTTAATTGCGGGAGCAATTCTTCATCTAGCCTCAACCTGTCCTCCACAGTTGATCATCTTATGAGATAAAAACAAAAAAAAAAAAATCTAAGATCCATAAGACCGTTTCCATCCAGGAACAGAAATCCAAAAGGCAGAAGGGGGAAGAAAACCATGAAGGTGGTGACATTTCAAGCATTTTATCAATGAGAAAGAAAAAAAAAAAAAAAATCTTGAATGATGAAACGAAAGCATCCTATCAAATAACGAAACAATCAACTGAAGGTTGCAGGGAAATGGTCTTGACAATATCGTTATTACAAACAACCTGGAGTTGAGGTACATACAATAGACGGCATTCAGAGATTTATTTGGCTTGTGGATGGGCTGCAATGTAGTCGATGAGATGAGCAGCAGATGAGATTTTGTCAGCCTCGCTGTTTGCAATCTCAAATGCAAATTCCTCTTCTACTGCAGCCATGACTTCCACATTGTCCAGCATATCCAATTGCAGATCGCTCTTAAAATTTGCAATTGGGCTCACCTGTAAGGACAGCAAGTAATCCAAGATATTCTCATCTACATTTATTCAATGGAACAACATGCCATGTAGATAGCTAAAGAGATACCATGCATTAACCACTTAAATTTCAGAAGATATGGTGAAGCAGCTATGGTACAATTAGCTCATTTGCCAATTGAGTCTCAGAAATTTCTACAGACAGATTTTTGTCTGTCTGGATGAATAATAAATCATTCAGAGACGAAAGAGAGTAGCAAGAAACAAACTAAACAAAATGATGATAACAATAGGTTGCGTAAGCAATTATTGGGCACCGAAAGAACAGTATCAATGCAAGAATCTTCATCACAGACAACTCAATCTTTTTCCAATCTCAACATTGTCCTTTGTCATCATCAGAGTTTCAGCTAAAGCTAACATTTTTAAAGGGGTGTTCCGCTAAGCAGTATGGATAACATATCAATCCCATATCTTTAAAAGAAGAGAAAACTCATTCTTTATACATTTTTTGACATGCATTTCACATGATACCAGAGATAAAGAAAGAAAAATCACTAGAACTAGTGTGGCATTGCATCCAAACATTAGTGTCATAGTTGTATATAATTTATTGGTCACGGCTGAAGAAAGAAAGTTTAAATGCTTCAAATATAGACCTCTATTTGGATTCAACATTAGAAAATATTCATTCAAACGCGATCAAAGGTCATGGTCATCTCTCAAGAATGTGGAGGGGAAAAAACATGGTTCCACCAGCATATGCATGTTACAACAATTAACAGCCCATCAACCACAAACAAAACCATTTTGACAACAAAGACTGGAATAAAAAGAATAAGAATTAAATCCTAGTTGGCAATTTCAACCAAGATGATTCAAATGAAATGTTCTAAAGGAAAAAATTATAGTTCTATTCCCCAAAAGAAAAGTCTAATAAAGTACTCATGAGGAACTAGATCCTACAGTGAGGAGAACTCAAGGCACAAGTGTCCTGGAAGGCTGTTTAAGGCTAGAAGCTCTTAACCCTTGGAGCATGATATATGGGCCATATAACAATTCTCAAGGTGTTTGCATGTATCAAGCTTAAGAAAACCACAGATAGCATCCATAGCAGAAAACTAGACAAGAATACCATCAACATGCACATGAAGACATGCCAATAGTATCACCAGCACTTTCCTACATTTAAGCGCTATAAATAGTAAGGATTCTATCCTTCACGTGCAAGGTAGGAGACCCTATTGGTAGGGCAAGAAATGGGCCCTAGATAGCCTGAGGCCCTTCCAGCTAGACCAGTTTCAAGTCAAGCCCAGGACTAGACCCAAGACTGTTCAGGTTGGGATTAGGCATAAAGTAGGGCCCGAATAAATTTTGGGTTCGGCTCAACCGACATTTGGATGGCCCTAGGCTTAGCTCAGAGCTAAGGCTTGGAACCCAGCTTGATCCAGCCCAAATTTGTTATCAGGATCTTCTATCAAAGTCTTTTGGGTTGGGCCAAGAATTTCAAGTCAGCACTAGCCTAGTCTTTTGGTCCTAACAAGTTTCTTTAGGTTGGGCCCAATTGGGCTTCAAACTGGACTAGAGTTCAAGCTCAGACCAAGAATTTAAAAAAGAAAAAAAAGGGCCTAAACCAAGGATTGCCGAACCATTCTGAATCAATTAGTTCTGAGCAAACTAAATCGTACCAATCAGAACATAGTTCAGTTCAGCAATTAAATTCTGTTTCGCGCTATTGAGTTGAATTTTCATGTTCAGATTAAGGGGTCCGGGTTTGATCTGTTTAAACTAAATAAAAGCCATTGGATTCTATATAATGATAACATAATGATTAATTAAAGGATGACATTAACTTAGATATAGGTCAGTTGGATCATGTTCGGGTTGGCAAGTTGGGTTACATATATTGGCTGTTTAATAATCGGATCAATTATGGATCAATTTTAGGTTTTCAACCCAAGACCCTCATTATTTATTAATCATGTTTAATAGGTCAACTCAATTTTGATTCGAACCCATTTATGCTTAATTCAAACCCGCTAACTTCAAATCGAGTTCAAGTTGTGTCCATGAGTCATGTCCAAAATTGCCACCCCTAGGCTCAGCAGGCCTTTGCCTAAACCAAGCCTAAAGCCCGAAAAAAAATTCTAAGCCAAGCTCAAGCAAGGGTGCAGCTCGGATCAGCCTAATTCTAGGCTACTTAACTGCAACATTAAATCTATTAAACAAATTATAAATCTTGAATGGATATCTATTTGAGGTTATGTTAATAAGAAAGCTTGATGGGAGTAAAGACCCCTTTCCTCCCAAGAGAGAGAAGAGTAAAGGTAGGTAAACCCAATGAGTTCTGTTTTGTTTCCTAGTTCAGAGAACAGGAAGGTGGTGACAATAAGCCCTTCAAACTTAGAACTTACAGAGACACATAATTAGCATGACATTGGCAAGTAAAGACCCTCCAACAGCCCATACTTTCTGCTACAAATACAAATATTCCTAATATGCTTAGAAGGTACACATAAAAGTTTATCAACTAAAGTTTAAAACCACAGTCATGAAGCTATTAGAAAGAGAGTATTTAGGAAAAAAGTTTCAAGGGTATTTTTTTCTTTTCTTTGTCCAGTAGAAGGTAGGTTTTAGAGGTCTAAAACACAGCTAACATAAATCTCAAGTTTGTGAATCATTTACATTCTTGTGTAGGTTACAAAGAAATTTGAGAATTTCTAGCTTCAGCATCCAGAGTTGCTTTCTGAAAGCATGAAAGGACACCGAAAAGTACCATGCCTAGGTTTGCAAGTGTCATGAAGCCTTAAACATCGAAAACAGTCAAGCAAACTGAGATAATAACCAATATAGATGGAACATGATGAAGACATATTTCATTCTTAAATAAAAAACTGTGAATACATGAATAGATAAAATTCTGATTCTTTCCAAATCTCTTATACAGTCATTTCTATGTCAGAATGTCATGTGCTAACCAATGTTCAGCTGTGAAGAGGTCAACTCATGATATGCAGGACTTAATTTTCTATTAACAGTTATATATAATTAGAAATATTAATATTATTGCCGCCAAGTTGCGTTCTTCGAATGTCGAAAAACGGAGAGCCTCCTTCTCAACGAAGTTCCTGCAAGAAAGTTTTCGAAGATCGATTGCATCGGTGGGGACCCTCCGACGCTCAAGTAAGCAACTCGGGAAACATGAAGAAAGAGCTAATGAAAAATAGCTAGAGAGCTTGAGTTCAGATCCCTTCTCTCGTTGCGAGCGAAGGTTCTTATACCTGTCCGAAGGTCCCTTTTCCCGCTTTAGAAAGGTGGTTGATTCAGAGACGTTATTGTCTGGTAGTGGACAGATGGCAGGACTGACAAAGATGTGCCACAACAAACACTGAGCATGTCAGAGGTGTCATGCCCTACCAGCCCTATGCCAGGCGCGGTGCCACAGGTGGTAAATGGGCCTAGTCGCGTCAGGCGTGCGTCATAACGGGTAGTGGCCACACGCGGTTGCAGACGGTTAGTGAGCCACGTGATAGCTGTGGGCGGTTAGTGGCCATGTGACGGTGCTAGGCGGCTCGAGGCCGAAGGGAGTCCGAGGCCGGGGGGACCTAGAGTCCGAGGCCAAGGGGACCTTGGGGTCCGAGGCCAAGGGGACCTGGAATCCAAGGCAGAGGGGACCTTGGGGTCCGAGACCGAGGGTTCCGAGACCGAGGGGCCTTGGGGTCCGAGGCCGAGGGGGCCTGGAGTCCGGGCCGAGGAAACCTTGGGGTCCGAGGCCGAGGGGATCTGGAGTCCAAGGTCGAGGGAATCTGGAGTCCAAAGTTCCGTCAGTCGTCTCTCTCGTTAGCCTACACGTGGCCTAACCAGCCATATCAGATTTTGAGGCTAAGGGGACTTTGGGGTCCGAGGCCGAGAGGGCCTGGAGTTCGAGGCCGAGAGGGCCTGGAGTCCGAGGGGGCATGGAGTCTGAGGTTCCATCAGTCGTCTCTCCGGTTAGCCTACACGTGGCCTGACCAGCCACATCAGATGCCCCCCGCCCCTGAGACAGGGTGGGTCCACTCCTTGCATGGCGAAAGGGGCGCGAAGCCTCTAGGTGGCTGATCCCGATGCGTTTCCAACCACAGAGGGGCATGTTTCCCCGGGGATAGAAACCCCTCCCCGCAGATGAGGGGAGCTGTAATGCCTCCGCTCCAGTCAATCCACACCGTCGGTTCCGTGAAGATCCTTTTCGAAATAGGGGAGTCCTTTCGAAACCAACGGAAAAGCAACCACCATCAGTGCCATCATTGCGCTGACGTCACCGACGTCCCATGACTGGATGCAAGCAGTGCGCTCCATGCGCCGGGAGTTAGTCGAGGTGACCTTGCCAATAGCGGGTGTGCACGTGGTCTGCTGGATCAGGCAGGACGATTTGAAAATGATGAAAAGTAAAGGGGGGCCTTGGACCTGACACTCCGCTTCTGAATCCTTCATCTTCGTCTTCAAGCCCGTACCTTGCTCGAGCTCCTCCTTCCTGAACCTTGCTGCCTCTCTCGCCGCTCCTCTCTTTCATCCAGGTTAGTCCTCCCAATCTTTTCCATTTCTTCCTTCATGGCTTCCTCTTCCCCTTCTTAGTCATCTTCTGCCCCACCCGAGGATCGTCTGTCCTCCTTGCGGGTGCAAGCTTCCCCATCCCCCACGCCTGCATGGTCCTCTTCTCCCTCTCCTTCCATCAAGGACCTCGTTCCTCTGTCTCGATGGCGGGTTATCAATCAGGCCCCCTCCAGGGGTCGTCCGGTGGCCGCTGGTCCTCCACCTAGGGCTAGGGCGGAATCCTCGGAAGGAGCCGCCTCCACCCTAACTGGTCAAGAATTAGCCAATATTAGGGTCGATTTGGGGTTCCGAGCAGCGTTCGGCTGTTCCTCCCTACCTCCGATGACAGGGTGACATCCTTTCGTCCGGGAGGATCGCTCTGTATGAGACATTCCTCAAGGGGGGCCTCCGATTACCCCTCCATCCCTTCATCGTCAACCTTCTTAATCTATTTTCCTTGGTGCCCATGCAGTTAGTCCCGAATTCCATTTGGGCCATCTGCGGTTTCTTAGTATTGTACCACCTTCATAGAATAGAGGCTAGGGTTTTTCTTTTTCGTAGCTTCTACACCCTCCGCTAACAATCGGGCTGGTGGGTGTTCTAGCCTAGGCTTGGCCGAGCCCTCCGATTGGGTCTCCCCACGTCCGTTAAGGGGTAGAAGATCCGATTTTTCTTCGCCGACCTCGAGGGGGTGGGGGCAAGGTGGGGGGACCCGGATGCAGGACCAAACAAGAATTCGATGGTGGTCCCGAGGGACAAGGAGGCATTCCGGCAGTTGCTGACGACAGTGGTTCCTCGCTGCAACCAGCTCCTGTTCGAGGAGAATCTCCAGCTCGTGGGTATTCTTCCGAGCAATGGTGAGCAGTCGAAGACCCTTCCTAACCCTTCTTCTCTTGTCTGCCTCTTTTTTTTTGAGTTGCTCTGACCTGCCTTGACTTGTGTAGATATGAGGCCACCGACCAAGATGCTGATGAGGGCGATCGCAAAGAGGCGGAGGGCCACGGATGAGACAGGAGGCTCGAAGAAGCAACCTGGCCCCAGGCCCCTGCCCTCCCACCTGACAGCCAGCAGGCGAGGAGGCCGCCCCATCGGCCACCCAGCCAACCACCTCGCCGATCGCTCCGTCAGCAGCCCCGACGATTGATCTGACTGCCGACACCCCTCCAGAGGAGCCGAGAACTGCGGCAGTTCACCCGAGTGCCAAGCCGGCCACCCTCGGTGCTGAACCGTTGGAGCTGCAGCCGTGCCAACACTGGAGGAAGGCCCGCCCGTGGATAGAGATGCTACGACATCCACGCCCTCAGCCTCGTCCAACCTCGGGGGAAGGAGGGCTGAGGCGGACCCCTTCCTGGCGCACCAAGTTATTGCTGCCAAGTCGCATTCCTCGAACATCGAGAAACGGAGAGCCTCCTTCTCAATGGAGTTCTGCAAGAAAGTCTCCGAGGATCGGATGCACCAGTGGGGACCCTCCGATGCTCAAGTAAGCAACCCGGGAACAGTGAAGAAAGAACTAATGGAAAATAGCTAGAGAGCTTGAGTTTAGATCTCTTCTCTCGTTGCGAGCGAAGGTTCTTATACCTGTCTAGAGGTCCCTTTTTTCGCTTTAGGAAGGTGGTTGATTTAGAGATGTTATTGTCTGGTAGTGGACAGATGGCAGGACTGACAAAGACGTGCCGCAACAAACACTGAGCATGTTAGAGGTGTCCTGCCCTGCCAGCCCTCTGTCAGGCGCAGCACCATAGGTGGTAGGTGGGCCTAGTCGCGTCAGACGTGTGCCGTAACGGGTAGTGGCCACTCGCGGTTCCAGACGGTTAGTGGGCCACGTGGCAGCTGTGGGCGGTTAGTAGGCCATATGGCGGTGTCAGGCGGCTCGAGGCCGAAGGGAGTCCTAGGCCGAGGGGACCTGGAGTCCGAGGTTCCGTCAATCGTCTCTCCCATTAGCCTACACATGGCCTGACCAGCCACATCACTCCTAAACATAAAAGAAAATGCAACCGAAAGACCAACAGAAGGCCTTATGATGTACGAGAAGGCGATGTCGGGGTCAATGGAGGAGTCGTCCTTCTTCTCCTCCTGCCCGGAGCATGCCTCTCCTTCTTCGAGCCCGTTCTTTTCCATCCTCCTAAACCCTGATCCTAGAGTCTTCCTCTTTTCATCCATTCTCCTCACCGATAGCATCCAATCCTCCCTTCCCCTCCAGCACCCCGACGTGCCCCGCCCTACCGTCCCACACAAGACACCGCCCCTCCTTCCACCGCCTCCCGTTACCCAGGAACCAGAACCCTATAATTAGTCCCCGATCATGGTGAGCCTCTTTTTTCGATGCCTCTCCTTGCCTCCGAAATCCGAGGGCGATGGACGCCGATGGAAGCGAAGAGTCGGCGATCGTGAGATAAGTGAGATCAATTTCGAGGCAGGGAAGGGACGGCAGCGAGATCGCGATTGCGAGGAAGACCGGGGTTCCTCTTCTTGGCGTTCCGCTCAGAGGTGCTCTCTCCTCCGAAAGGCCAAGAGGGGAGACCCCGGTCTTCCTTGCGATCGCGATCTCGCTGCCGTCCCTTCCCTGCCTCAAAATTGATCTCGTTTATCTCACGGTCGCCGACTCTTCGCTTCCGCCAACGTCCATCGCCGCCGGATTTCGGAGGCGTGGAGAGGCATCGAAAAAAGAGGCTCACCCTGATCGGGGACTAATTATAGGGTTTTGGTTCCCGGGTGACGAGAGGCAGTGGAAGGAGGGGCGGCGTCTTGTGTGGGATGGTAGGGCGGGGCGCGTCGGGGTGCTGAAGGGGAAGGGAGGATTGGATGCTATCGGTGAGGAGAATGGATGAAAAAAAAGGAAGGCTCTAGAATCAGGAGGATGGAAAAGAATGAGCTCGAAGAAGGAGAGGCATGCTTCGGGCAGGAGGAGAAGGACGACTCCATCGACCCGACATCGCCTTCTCGTACATCGTAAGGTCTTCTGTTGGTCTTTCGATTGCATTTTCTTTCATGTTTAGGAGTGATGTGGCTGGTCAGGCCACGTGTAGGCTAACGGGAAAGACAACTGACGGAACCTCAGACTCCAGGTCCTTCGGTCTCAGACTTCTTTTGGCCTCGAGTCATCTAGCACCGCCACGTGGCCTACTAACCGCCCACAGTTGTCACGTGGCCCACTAACCGTCTGCAACCGCACGTGGCTACTATCTGTTACGTCATACGCCTGACACGACTAGGCCCACCTACCACCTATGGCACCGTGCTTGGCAGAGGGCTGACAGGACAGGACACTTCTGATATACTCAGTGTTTGTTGCGGCATGTCTTTGTCAGTCCTGCCATCTGTCCACCACCAGACAATAACATCTCTGAATCAACCACCTTCCTAAAGCGGGAAAAGGGACCTTCGGACAGGTATAAGAACCTTCGCTCGCAATGAGAGAAGGGATCTAAACTCAAGCTCTTTAGCTATTTTCCATTAGCTCTTTCTTCATGTTCCCGAGTTGCTTATTGGAGCGTTGGAGGGTTCCCACTGGTGCAACCGGTCTCCGAGGACTTTCTTGCAGGAACTCCGTTGAGAAGGAGGCTCTCCGTTTTTCGATGTTCGAGGAACGCGACTTGGCGGCAACAGATTGGCGCGCCAAGGAGAGAAAGAAAGGTGGAAAAGCTTTGAACCAACCAGCTATAGATCCTCTTTTCCTTGAGCAATTGAGAAGATGGTGGTGACGCGCGCACAGGAGGTTTCCACCAGTTGCGCTGGGGGGCATCGCTAGGGAGCTAAGCAGCCGAAGGCCGATCCCCTCGCTCCCCAGACCGGTGTTCCTGCACAGCCACCACCACCACCGCACCAGGATGATCGAATCGCCGTCCTGACCATGCAAGTCCATTCACTTGTGGCGACGGTTCAGGTGTTGCAACAACAGCCAGCGGCCGCACAGCGGCACCCGGAACCGCCCTCGTCGGTCCCGGGATGGTCCAGCCCAGCCAACAGTCCACCCGCAGGAGATCTCTTCGAAAGACCTATAGTCGCCATGCCTCACCCAGGCATCACCGTCGGGAAACCTCCAAGAGGCCCCGGTCTCTTCTCGCCACGCCAGCGCTTCTCCCAAGCGGCGGCACAGAAAGGACACGGAGTGCACACGTCCACATCGGCGCCACCCCTTCCCATCCTCGGGATCTTTGAGGAAGGGGTCCTTCGATGACCGAATTGTTCGCTGAACCGAGTGATGGCTAGACGAGTACAACCAGTGGCTGGAGGAGCTTAGCCGCAGGATCACCAACCTGCCAGAGGTGGATTATGACAGCCATCCTCCGCTATCCCGCCGCATTATGGAGGAACCGATTTGACCCGATTTTGCCTTCCTCAACTGGAACCATACGACAGCACTACCAATCCTCTGGACCATCTGGAGAGCTATAAGGTCCTCATGCAAGTTCAGGAGGCAATCGACTCCCTTCTCTGCATCGCCTTCCCCGCCACCCTTCGGAAGGTTGCCCATGCTTGGTACTTCTGCTTGCCACCGCGCAGCTCAACTCCTTCTGATAGCTGAAGAGGGCCTTCCTAGCGCACTTTGATGTATGCCGAAAGATTTCGCAGGTGGCAGACAGTTTGTTTGCCGTCCAGCAAAGAAGCGGCGAGTCATTGAGGGACTTCATAGCCCGGTTCAAGGAGGCCGCGCTCGAAGTCTACAATCTCGATGACTCAGTGGCCACTTTGGCCTTGAAGCGAGGGCTCCGTCCATCCTGCTTTGCCTACTCCCTCGATAAGAAGCCCCCCAGTTCTTACGCCGAGTTGCTGAGCCAGGCACAGAAGTACATCCGCGCTGATAAAGCCAACTCTTCTCGGCGCGAGACGGACGGGGGTTCCAATAAGAAGCAAGCCCGTCCCAAGCCTGTTGAGGCTCGACCCAGGAGGCCTGAGCCTTCCCATCGATCGAACAACCGACCACGAGTACTCGCCCCTGGGAGGGACCCTTTACCCCTGCTCGCCCCGATATCCCACATCCTGATGGAAATCGAGGGTGAGTTGTATCTTCAATGCCCTTCTCCCATGAAGCCAAGGACCCCCGCAACAAAATTTTTTACTGTCGTTTCCATCGGGACCATGGCCACGACACAGAAGACTGTCGCCAGCTGAAGAAGGCAATTGAGGACCTCATCCAGCGCGGCCACTTGGAAAGTTTGTCCAAAGGGGGAACCCTAATGCGCTCGGCCCATCGGCACCTCCGCCTCCCCGGGTCATCATCGATAATGCCCCGACCGAGAAGACTGTGGCTATGATTTCCTGGGAGCAAGCAACACTTCTAAGAGGCCACGGAGGGATGAGGGACTAGATTCTGTAATTTTCTTTTTTAAAAGGAACTTAGAGGGGTAGTTAATAGCAATGATGATAGCATCGTTGTGTCAATGACGATCCCAAAACACCCTGTAAAGAGAATCTTGGTTGACAGTGGAAGTTCGGTCGATGTTCTCAGTTATGATGCCTTTGTTCGAATGGACTTATCCCCTAGCTCCTTTCGGCCTGTGACCATGCCTCTAATGGGCTTCACTAGAGACTCTGAGGGTTGAGGGAGAGATCACTCTCTCGGTCATGATCGGGACGCCGTCGTGTCAGAACACGGTCTTCATGAACTTTCTAATCGTCCGAGTTCCTTTAGCCTACAATGCCATTCTTGGAAGATCCGGTCTGAACCTCCTATATGCCGTCATCTCCATTAAGAGACTGCTCGTGAGATTTTTCACTAGCGAGGGAGTCGAAGAAATGCACGGGAAGCGGAACCCAATGCCGCTCTCTACCATATGGCCCCCAGCCCTTAGAGGGTGACGGCTGCATCAGTACCTGAATCGCTCGACCCCCGAGATTTGAAAAGAAGGGGAAGCCGGCCGAGCATTTGTTGACCTTTCTGCTGGGGGAGGACCCGATGAGAACAGTCCAGATCGGAGCTCTTCTCCTCGAGGAGGCGCGAGATCAACTTCTCACTTTCCTGCGAGCTAATTCTGACATCTTCGCTTGGTCGGCGTCCGACATGCCAGGTATTCTTGGAGAGGTAATCACCCATCGGCTCAACATCAATCCAAGATGCCGGCCTATCCGGCAGAAGAAAAGAAGCTTTTCCCTCGATCGGAGAAAGCTATTGACGAGGAGGTCCGCAAGCTAGTGGCCGTCGGCCACATCCGGGAGGTCCATTATCAAGACTGGCCGGCCAATGTGATGATGGTCCATAAGGCCAACAAAGCTGAAGGATGTGTCGACTTCACCGACCTTAACAAGGCGTGCCCCAAGAACAGCTTTCCACTGCCTCGGATCGATCAGTTAGTGGATGCGACGTCTAGCCATGAGACCCTCAGCTTCATGGACGCCTTCTTAGGGTATAACTAAATCAAGATGGACCCGGCGAACAAGGAAATTACTTCATTCGTGACTAAGAAGAGCATATACTGTTACAAGGTAATGCCCTTCGGACTAAAGAATGCTGGAGCCACATACCAAAGGCTGATGAACAAAGTTTTTGAGGACCAGATCGGGCACAACATGGAGGTGTACGTGGATGACATGCTGATCAAAAGTATCCGCACTGGTGACCATGTTACTGACCTGGCGGAGACCTTTAGCAATCTTCACTGGTTCTAGGTAAGGCTGAATCCCCGTAAGTGCGCCTTCGGGGTTACAGCAAACAAGTTCCTAGGCTTCATGGTGACACAGCAGGGGATCAAGGCGAACTCCGATAAGATCTGAGCCATCCTTGACATGAGGCCCCCAGCTAACAAGAAGGTGCAACATTTAACTGGGAGAGTGATAGCTCTGAGCCATTTCCTATCCAAGTCATTAGAGAGATGCCTGCCCTTCTTTAAGGCACTGCGCAAGGTCAATGGCTTTGAGTGGACAAAAAGTGTCAGAAAGCCTTCGAGGAGCTGAAGGAGTTTCTATCCACCCCGCCATTACTGTCCAAGCCGCATGGCAAGAAGGAGCTCTTCCTTTACCTCGCGGCTTTCCCCAAGACGATCAGCTCCATACTCATTTGCATGGATGCCGACGAGACGCAGAGGCCGGTTTATTATACTAGCAAGGTGCTTCATGACGCGGAGACTAGGTATTCCAAAACTGAAAAGATCATTTTTGCCTTGATCGTCTTCGCTTAGCGTTTCAGGCCTTACTTCTAAGCTCACCCTATTGTGGTGCTTACGGACCAGCCGCTCAGAACAATCTTGTCCCGTCTTGACACCTCCGGCTGGCTGGCAAAGTGGACCATCAAGTTGGAGGAATTCGACCTGTCATTTCGGCCAAGGTCAGCGATGAAGTCTTAGGTGTTAGCTGACTTCCTAGTCGAGTGCACATGGACCGAGAAGCAGCCGGAGGAACCCCATTCGGCGTCCTTAGACTTTACGACCGAAGCAGGAAGAGAGGGCTAGATCCTCCATGTGGATGGCCCGTCGAATTCTCAAGGGAGTGGAGCCGGGCTTATCCTAGCAAGCCCAAAGGAAGAGGCGGTGGAGTATGCCCTTTGTTTCCTTTTCCCCGCCATAACAACCAAGAAGAGTATGAAGCCTTACTAGCGGGAATGAAGCTAGCCAAGGAGCTTGGAGTAAAGCATCTTAGTGCCTTCACCGACTCTCAACTTGTCTCCAGACAGGTCACTGGGGAGTACGAGGCCCGGGATCCCGTCATATCCCGTTACCTGAGTAAGGTCCAATCACAGGCCTCCTTTTTGCTTATTTTTGTGTGAGTTACATTTCCAGGGATGAGAACGCCAGGGCTGTCGCATTGTCTTGTTTGGCCACCTCGGTCGACGAGACCTTGGAGAGGACATACGTAGAGCATTTGGAGGTCCCGAGCATTGAGGCTATCGAGGAAGCCCTGCCGATCGTCCAGGAGCCTACTTGGATGGATGCTTACATCCAATACCTTACCGATGGCACCCTCCCCGAAGACCCGGCGGAGGCCAGGCTACTCAAGCGGCGAGCTCCCAAATTTTTGATACTGGACGGGCAGCTATACCGAAGGTCTTTCTCATACCCAATCCTCAAGTACGTTGGCCCTACGAACGCCGATTACATCCTCCATAAGATCCACGAGGGCATCTGTGGGAGCCATCTGGGGGCAGGGCGTTGGCGTACAAGGGTTCTGTGCTAGGGGTACTACTGGCTCACAATGAAGGAAGGCGCTTTCGAGCTGGTTCAAAGATGTGATAGCTGTCAGTAACACGCCAATATCCAGCGGCAACCGACCTTTCAGTTAAGCCCTCTGACAGCCTCGTGGCCCTTTGCGCAATAGGGGATGGACATCCTGGGACCATTCCTTTCGGCCTCTGGCCAGCGTAGGTTCTTACTAGTCGCCGTCGATCATTTCACCAAATGGGTTAAGGCCGAGGCGCTGGCAAAGATCACCGAGAGCAAGGTGAGGTCCTTCTTCTGGAAGTCCATAATCTGCCGATTCGGATTGCCGCATACCCTCATCACCGACAATGGCCGGCAATTCGACAACGCCTCCTTCAGAAGATTCTGCATTGAGCTGGGCATCCATCAGTGGTTCACCTCCGTTGGTCATCCTCAAACCAACAGGGCGGCCGAGGTGACGAATCGCACCATCCTCCAGGGGCTCAAGGCGCGGCTAGATAACTTCAAAGGAAGATGGATAGAGGAACTCCCCAACGTGCTACAGGCCTATCATACGATGCCGCGGGCTCCCACTGGGGAGACACCCTTCAGCCTTGTGTTCGGATCTAAGGTTGTCATCCCGAGTCCCTGGACGGAGTCGTATGATGAGGAGGATAACTCAAGCCGGCTACGAGCCAACCTTGACCTCGTGGAGGAGGTGCGCGATTGGACGCGGCTAAGGATGGCTGCCTATCGCCAGCGAATCGCCAGGTACTACAACACTTGTGTCTATCCCAGGGCATTCCTGTCAGGGGATCTAGTCCTCAGACGGGCTGAAGTCTCGAAGCCGACGGAAGGAGGCAAGCTGTCACTAAACTGGAAAGGACCCTACCGAGTCATCGAGGCCCTTCACCACGGAGCATATCGAATCGAGGGACTTGATGGAAAGTTGCTATCCTGAACCTGGAATTCTGACAACCTTCGTCGGTACTACCATAATGTACACTAACATTGGGTCATTAAGTGTTTTTATTCTTTTGGATTTGCATGTCTCACCTTCTCGACTAATAAAATGTTCAAGTAACTCATCTTTTCAGCCAAAGCCCGACTCCAGTCGGCACTGAAAGCCCGAGGCCAGCTCGGCACAAAAGCCCGACTCCGGTCGATATTGAAAGCCCGAGGCCAGCTCGGCACAAAAGCCCGACTCTGGTCGGCACTGAAAGCTCGAGGCCAGCTGGCCACAAAGCCCGACTCCGATTGGCACTGAAAGCCCGAGGCCAGCTTGGCACAAAAGCTCGACTCCGATCGGCATTGAAAGCCCGAGGCCAGCTCGGCACCAAAGCCCGACTCTGATCGGTACTGAAAGCCCAAGGCCAATTCGGCACAAAAGCCTGACTCTAGTCGGCACTGAAAGCCCGAGGCCATCTCGGCACAAAGCCCGACTCCGGTCGGCACTAAAAGCCCGAGGCCAGTTGGCCACAAAAGCCTGACTTTGGTCGGCACTGAAAGTCCGAGGCCAGCTTGGCACAAAAGCCCAACTCCGGTCGACACTGAAAGCCCGAGACTAGCTCGGCACCAAAGCCCGACTCTGGTCGGCTCTGAAAGCCCAAGGCCAGCTCGGCACAAAAGCCTGACTCTAGTCGGCACTGAAAGCCTGAGGCCAATTTGGCACCAAAGCCCATCTCCGTCGGCACTGAAAGCCTGAGGCCAGCTTGGCACAAAAGCCCGACTCCGATCGGCATTGAAAGCTCGAGGCCAGCTCGGCACAAAGCCCGACTCCGATCGGCACAAAAGCCCAAGGCTAGCTCGACACAAAAGCCCGACTCCGGTCGGCACTGAAAGCCCGAGGCCAGCTCGGCACTAAAGCCCGACTCCGGTCAGCACTGAAAGCCCGAGGCCAGCTCGGCACAAAAGCCCGACTCCGGTCGGCACTGAAAGCCCGAGGCCAGCTCGGCACAAAAGCTCGACTTCGATCGATACTGAAAGCCCGAGGCCAGTTCGACATCAAAGCCCGACTCCGATCGGCACTAAAAGCCCAAGGCCAGCTCAGCACAAATGCCCGACTCCGATCGGCACTGAAAGCCTGAGGCTAGCTCGGCACAAAAGCCGACTCCGATTGGTACTGAAAGCTTGAGGCCAGCTCGGTACCAAAGCCCAACTCCGGTCGGCACTGAAAGCCCGATGCCAGCTTGGTACAAAGCCCGACTTTGGTCGGCACTAAAAGCCCGAGGCTAGCTCGGCACCAAAGCCTGACTTTGATCGGCACTGAAAGCCCGAGACCAGCTCAGCACCAAAGCCCGACTCTGGTCGGCACTGAAAGCCCGAGGCCAGCTCGGCACCAATGCCTAACTCCGATCGGTACTGAAAGCCTGAGGCCGACTCGGTAACAAAGCCTAACTCTGATCGGCACTGAAAGCCTGAGGCCGACTCGACACCTAAGGACTGACCCCGACCAGCCCTGAAGCCCCGATGACCGATCGACGCTACAAGCTTATTGCAAACCTACACCCCGAGCCGGCCTCAGTTTTCGCAAAGGAAAGTTCCGAAGTCGGCCTCAACACTTCCCCAGGGATCCGATCCCACACGGCAACAAAGTCGTGGACTTGCTCACAGCGAGCAGACGAACACAATGACCCCATCAGGCTGATGCAGCCCTATCAAGAGTCCTACGAAGGCGGACTAAGTAAAAGGCATGCTACTTTGAGCTAAGTAATCAGAGAGTCTTTTAAGATAGATTCGAGGAAAATTAATCATTTTTATTACTTTATGAATGTTTACAAAATGCCGACTCAAGTCGGACTTGGGTACAAAACAAAAGTAAAAAGGAAAAGTACAGGAGCGGCTCTCAAGCATCGATTGGCACAGATCCATCATTGAATGACTCTACTCTTCCGTCCCCTCGAGGATGTCGGGCTCGATATCGTTAAGGCTGGCGACCCCGGAGATTCGCGCGGCCTTCTCCTTCCCGTGGCGGAAGCCCTGAAGGTAGGCGTCGGCGGAGCCCTCCGCCACCTCCTCGACAAAGGAAGAAGAGCCTCAGAAGCGCTCCACGGCCTCTGCTGCCGCCAACTTCGCCGCCGCGGCCCTTTCCTTGGTTGCTCGGGCTCTCTGAAGGGCATCGTCCACTCGAGCAGTGGCGTCAGCGACTCGGGCATCGGCCATCTGGGCAATTTCCTCAATGCCTTTGGCCTGGCCTTCGGATTCCTTTGCCTCCTAGATCGCCATGTCCAGTCGTAGTCGGCAGGCCCCCAGCTCGGCCTCAGCAACACGAGCATGCCCCAAGTCGGCCGCTCCTTACCGCTTGGTCTCCTCGACCTCCGCCTGGAATAGCTCCAGGGTCTTCTTGGCCTCCTCAGCCTCCCTCCGAGCGGCCCCCAGTGCCCTCTCGGTTGCTTCAGCCTCCCTTTGGGCCGCCTCCAGCGCACCCTCGGCCTCCTCGGCCCTGGCCATGGCGGCCAAGGTCGTCTGATGGGCGCGGTGGCTCCGAAGGGCGGTGTCCCTCAAGGTCGACAGAGAGTTCACCGCCTGCACAAGGAAAGCCCTTGTTAGTACATAGTGAAGCAGAAAAATTCAAGAAGGGAAGAGGAAACACTTGCTCATAGGTGCCGCGAAGGCGTCCCAAAGGATGGCAGGAGCGTCAAATTGACTGAACTCCGCTTGGAGCTCCGACAGGCAAACCTCGCCATCAATCACTCAACGGTGCGACCGTTGTAGGCAAGAGACACCCAGAGGGGTCTGCCTCAGTCCCCTTCCTCTGGAGTCGGACGAGGCTAAGGGCACGGATGTCACAGCATCTCTATTCGTGGGCGGGCCTTCCTCCGATGCTGGCACGGTTGCAGGCTCCGACGGTTCAGCGCCGAAGGCGGCCGACTCGGCGGCACTTGGGTGAACTACCGCAGCCCTCGGCCCTCTGGAGGGGTGTCGGTAGTCAGATCGATCGCCGAGGCTATCGGCGGAGCGATCGGTGATGTGGTTGGTTGGGTGGCCGAAGGGGCAGCCTCCTTGCCTGCTTGCTGGCCATCAGGTGGGAGGGCAGGGGCCTGGGGCCAGGGTTTCTTCTTTGAGCCTCCTGTCTCACCCGTGGCCCTCCGCCTCTTTGCGACCGCCCTCATCAGCATCTCGATCGGTGGCCTCATATCTGCACAAGTCAAGGCAGGTCAGAGCCACTCAAAAAAAGAAGAGGCAGACAAGAGAAGGGTTAGGAAGGGTCTTCGACTGCTCACCACTGCTCGGGAGAATACCGCGAGATAAAGATTCTCCTTGGACAGAGCTGGTTGCAGCGAGGAACCACTGCCGTCAGCAACTGCCCGAATGCCTCCTTGTCCCTCGGGACCACCGTCGAATTCTTGTTTGGTCCTGCGTCCAGGTCCCCCTACCTTGCCCTCACCCCCTCGAGGTCGGCGAAGAAAAATCGGGTCTTTTACCCCTTATCGGACGTGGGAAGACCCAACTGGAGGGTTCGGCCAGGCCTAGGCTGGAACACCTACCAGCCCGATTATTGGCGGAGGGTGTAGAAGCTACGAAAAAGAGAAACCCTAGCCTCTATTCCATGAAGGTGGTATAGTACCAAGAAACCGCAGATGGTCCGAATGAAATTCGGGACGAACTGCGCGAGCACCAAGGAAAACAAATCAAGAAGGTTGACGATGAAGGGATGGAGGGGTAATCGAAGGCCCCCCTTGAGGAATGCCTCATACAGAGCGATCCTTCTGGGATGGAAGGATGTCACCCTGTCATCGGGGGTGGGGAGGAACAGCCGAACGCTGCTCGAAACCCAAATCGAGCCCTAATATTGGCTAATTCTTGACCGGTTAGGGTGTAGATGGCCCCTTTTCGAGGATTCCGCCCTAGCCCTAGGTGGAGGACCGACGGCCATCGAACGACCCCTGGCGGGGGCCCGGTTGACAACCCGTCGTCGGGATAGAGGAACGAGGTCCTCGGTGGAAGGAGAGGGAGAAGAGGACCACACAAGCATGGGAGATGGGGAAGCTCACCCCGCGAGGAGGACAGACGATCCTTGGGTGGGGCAGAAGATGACCAAGAAGGGAAAAGGAAGCCATGAAGGAAGAACTGGAAAAGATCGGGAGGACTAACTTGGATGAAAGAGAGGAGCAGCGAGGGAGGCAGCAAGGTTCAGGAAGGAGGAGCTCGGGCAAGGTATGGGCTTAAGACAAAGACGAAGGATTCAGAAGCAGAGTGTCAAATCCAAGGCCCTCTTTATTTTTCATCATTTCGAATCATTCCACCTGATCCAGCAGACCACGTGCACACCCGCTATTGGCAAAGTCACCTCGACTAACTTCTGATGCATGGAGCGCACTGCTTGCAGCCAGTCACGAGATGTCGATGACGTCAGCACAATGATGGCACTGATGGCTGTTGCTTTTCCATGGGTTTCGAAAGGACTCCCCCATTTTGAGAAGGATCTTCACGAAACCGATGGTGTGGATTGACTGGAGCAAAGACGTTACAGCTCCCCTCATCATCTACGGAGAGGGGTTTCTATCCCTAGGGACACGTGCCCCTCTGTGGTTGAAAACACATCGGGATCAGCCACTTGGAGGCTTTGCGCTCCTTTCGCCGTGCAGGAAGTGGACCCACCCCGTCTTAGGGACGGGGGGAGGTCATCTGATGTGGCTGATCAGGCCACGTGTAGGCTAACGGGAGAGATGACTGACAGAACCTCGGACTCCAGGTCCCCTCGGCCTCGGACTCCCTTCGGCCTCGAGCCGCCTAGCACCGCCACGTGGTTTACTAACCGCCCATAGCTACCATGTGGCTCACTAACCGTCTGCAACTGTGCGTGACCACTACCCATTACGGCGCATGCCTAACGCGACTAGGCCCATCTACCACCTGTGGTGCCGCGCCTGGTAGAGGGCTAGTAGGACGGAACGTCTCTAACATGCTCAGTATTTGTTGCGGCACGTCTTTGTCAGTCCTGTCATCTGTCCACTACCAGACAATAACATCTTTGAATCAACCACCTTCCTAAAGTGGGAAAAGGAACCTTCGGACAAGTATAAGAACATTCGCTCGCAACGAGAGAAGGGATCTGAACTCAAGCTCTCTAGCTATTTTTCATTAGCTCTTTTTTCACTATTCCCGAGTTGCTTACTTGAGCGTCGAGGATTCCTACCGGTGCAACCGGTCTCCGGAGACTTTCTTGCAGGAATTCTGTTGAGAAGGAGGCTCTTCGTTTCTCGACATTCGAGAAACGCGACTTCACGGCAAGAGATCTTTTTAAAAACAGTCAAAACCTTTCTCCTTCTTAACAAAGTGAAAATGCAAAAGAATGAAACAGCTATCTTTAATTGACTATTCATAATGAACATTGACATAGATAGTTCAGAATCCACCCTAGTTAACACCAATGGGCACTCATATGCACCCATATTCGGCAAATTCTTATCTTTTCTGTTGGTGAGATTTTGAATTTACTCAAAAAAGTGCAAATTCTTATCTTTTCTGTTGGTGAGATTTTGAATTTACTCAAAAAGTGAAAAAACAATAAGCATTCCTTTATACGTACATCATAATAGAATATCATCACTATCTCCATATCAATAGGAAATAGGCTTACGGGTATCAGCCTTCCAAATTCAAACCAACAATGTTCTTAGAACCTACTTGTTTATTAAACTTGAGCAAGCTGCAATGAAATATTAGACTGGGTCCATTCTACGGTAGATTGTTGGAAATTGTTTCATATTATAGTTAGTTTTGCACTGTTGGCATGATGACAATTATTAGGTCATTTAAGACAATATCTCCTACATGACAATGCACTAGTAAGAGTTTTATAACAATCCAACCAAGTACAATTATAGGAAGTCAAACACATATGAGAAAATGGCTGCAGTTTCTGTTCTGGTATATGAAATGCCCTCTAACAAGCGAGATGCCATCGTTCAAAGCAATGGCTTTTGACTTGCCGGACTCAATAGAACGAGTGAACTCTCCATTTACAAGTCGTCATTCTCTACCCTACACCATGAATCTAATTTAGAATGGAATCCTTTGCATCCCTATTCTGAGACCCAAAAGCCTCCAGTCCTCCAAAAGCTGACCATATTATAATTTTTCACCAACAAGAAAAAGAAGCCACTTTTATATCCCAAACCCGTCACTATCGCAACAAAATTCGTGATTCAAAAGTTATTCTTTCTGCTATCACTCAAAGAAAACGGATTAATTCTTCTTGCTATACCTTCCTCGCACTCCTCTCATCAGCGCAAAACATGGGCAAGAAACTAATTGGAGGCAGCGGAAAAAAAGGTCAATAATTAACTTAAAAAACGAAAGGAATGATCTCGGAACGTACTACTTCATTTCAACAGATCGATTATCAAATCATTATTAAAAAAGAGATCAGATTTCAGCTACGAGAAACGGAAAAGACGGATGATGGACCTTGGTGGGATCGACGAAGGGGCAGGAACTGAGGACACGGAGGACTCGATCGGTGACCTCCTGCCTGTCCAAGAGAACGGCCGTCGCCGCCGAAGAGTGCGAGAATCTTGCCGCTCCACCGCCACCAACCGCCGGCGGAGGAGAAAGGGGGAACGATCTCAGGAGACGGATGGCGTTTCGCGCCGCTAGCATCTCGATCGATCGGTCGTGGACTCGGACCTCAGCCCCGACCACCGTTGATGGTATGACTCAAGGCCTTTGCTTGGAGAGTTGTAGCCATTCTGAAATCCTGACCGTCAGATCAATCAAAATATTGGATCATGCTGGGTTATTTCAGATTGAGTCATTTCAAGGTTGAGCCATGATGCGGCTGATAAAGCCACAAGTTAACGTCCAAGATCTGCTAACGGAGCTATAATTCGGCAGACTGCGAGAGCCATTTGCCGAGGGTCAACGTATCATATTCAACGCCGAGTGCAAGAGCCATTTGCCGATCTGCTATTGGAACTATAATCCGGCAGACTACTAGAGCCATTTGCCAAGGGTCAACGCATCATATTCAATGCCGATTTCAGAGTTGGCTTCGGCCCTCCACCGACTCCAGCGTCAGTCCTTCCCTAACGAGATCCTCAGTGAGTAAGGCCCGTACAACCCATCAATCACATGGAGCTATCATGTCTGACAAGACCTGGCCTATCAACCGTTTGCGACCCATCAACTGCCTATGGCCATCATGTCTGACAAGACCTGACCTACCAACCATCTACAGCCCACGCCACCTCGTCTGACAAGACCTGGCCCACCAACCATCTGCGGCCACCATGTCTGATAAGACCTATTCCACCTATCGATCACAGCCACTCATACCAGACAAGAAGTAGTTTGTTAGCTCTGACATCCCACGAGGAGGGCACGCCCCGTCCCCTGTCATGTGATGGCAACTTAGGACTAACAATCGCCCAAAAAAGGGTAAGAGGGACCTCCAACCAGGTATAAGAACCCCACTCACATTCGCTAGACAGGATTTTTAACTTCTTCTTAATTTCCTCTAGAATTCATGATTGTTTCCCAGACCACTTATTTGAACGTCGGAGGGTCTCCGTCGGAATAACCAACCCTCTAGGACTTTTTGCAGGATCCTAGCCGAGGCGGAGGCATTGGAAGATCCCATGATCCATCAACAAAGACAATCGAATATTCCTCGATGTTCTCAAAGAGTGATTTGACGACAACAGATTGGTGCGCCAGAAAGGGGGTAAGTGCTCTAGGAGAAAGAAGGCTCTAAGACGCCAAGCTACAAGCCCATGCTTCCCCTAACACAACAATGGTGGTGACGCGTGCCCAGGAAGCTGCCACCAGCCATGCTGGGGGGCATCCTCAACGGATCGAGTAGCGGAAGGCCAGCCTCCCTGCTCTGCCTTTGCCACCACCTCAGATTGGTCAACCTGATCTGCTCACCACTCTCACCCAACATGTCCAAGCGTTGGTGGCAGCGGTTCACGAGCTACAAGAGCAGCACTCCGTGGCTACACAATAGCAACTAAGGCCTCCCTCGCCATGCGTAATAGCTACTCAGCCCATTCAACAATCTACTCACGGGAGATCTCCTTAGAGAGAGGCTCACCGCCATCATGCCTCTCCTAAGTACCACCGCTGAGGGCCCCCCCAAGAGGCAATGGTCCCCTGACAACCGCTTGAGCAGCCCCTCTCCCAGGCAGTGATACGGGAGGAAACCCGAGCAGAGGCACACCACTGGTGTCACTCCCCCCCTTACTCACCTTCTAAGTCATCAGGGGGGAGTCCATTGGCGAGCGCATCAACCATCGAGCGTAGAGGCATCTTGATGAATACCACCGGCGATTGGAGGAACTCAGTCGAAGACTTACCAACCAGTCAGAGGTGCACTACGACAACTATCCCCCCTCACTCGCCGCATCATGGAGGAGTTGGTTCCTTCCTAATTTTGCCTCCCTTAGCTAGATCCATATGACGGCACCACGGATCCGCTAGATCATCTAAAGAGCTACAAGGCTCTCATGCAAGTCCAAGGGGCAATCGATGCCCTCCTTTACATCGCCTTCCCGGCCACCCTCAGGAAGGCTGTGCGTGCCTAGTATTCACGTCTACCACTGCGCAACATCGACTCCTTTCGACAATTGGAGATGACCTTCCTAGTGCATTTCGATGCCTATCAAAGGATTCCTTGATGGCCGACAGCTTGTTCTCCATCTAATAGAAGGACGAAGAATCACTTAAAGATTTCATGGCCCACTTCAAGACGGCCGCCCTCGAGGTCTACCACCTCGATGATGCCGTAGCCACCTTAGCCCTGAAGCGGGGACTTTGCTCCTTCCACTTCAAATATTCTCCTAACAAGAAGCCTTCCAGCTCCTACACCAAACTTCTAAGTCATGCACAGAAGTACATACGTGCCGACAAGGCTAAATCCACTCGAAGAGAAGCCAACGGGAGATACAACAAGAAGCCGGTCCGCACGGAGCCGAGCGGGTCTTGCCCTAAGAAGCCCGAGCTCCCGTGCCGACCAGACAACCGACGTCAAAGTCTCACCCCAAGGAAAGTAACTTCACCCCTCTTCTTGCCCTCAGATCTCACATCCTCATGGAGATTAAGGGTGAGCCATATCTTCGGCGTCCCATGCCTCAAAGGGTGGGGGTTGCCTGCAACAAGAGCCTCTACTATCATTTTTATCGAGATTACAGCCACGACATGGAGGACTGTCGTAATATGAAGCGTGCCATCGAGGAGCTTTTTCAGCGATGCTATCTTAAAAAGTTTGTCCAAAGGGCCCCCCAGCTGCTCTGTGTCCAATGGGGCCTCCACTTATCCAGGCCAACATTGACAACGCCCCAACCGAGAAGTCGGTTGGCATAATTTCTTGGAGGGCAGGATCTACTTCTTAGAGGCCATGAGGGGAGAGAGGAATAAAAACTGTAATCCCCTTTTTAAAAAGGAATCTAACTAGGGTGAACAATCCTAATGATGACAGTGTTGTTATTTCCATGACAATAGCTAAGCATCATGTAAAAAGAATCCTGTCGATAGTGGAAGCTCAGCTATATTCTTACTTACGATGCTTTTGTTCGAATAAATTTGTCTCTCAGCTTCCTCCAGCCCGTGACTACACCCCTGGTCGACTTTACGGGAGACTGTGAGAGTGGAAGGCGAAATCACTCTTCCAGTCACAGTAGGGACACTGCCATGCCAGAGCACAGTTTTCATGAGGTTACTGATCGTCCGGGTGCCCCTGGCCTACAATGCCATATTTGGATGACCCGGTCTAAACTTTCTCGATACCATCATCTCCACCAAGTGCCTCCTCGTTAGATTCCCCCACTAGTAATGAAATTGGCAAGATGTGTGAAGAGAGAAACCCGATGCAACTATGTTACCATATGGCTCCTAGCCCCCAGGAGGTGACTACTCCGCCGGCTCCAGAATTGATCGACACTAAAGAGTTAGAAAAATGGGGAGAGCCAGCTGAATGTTTGCTAGCCTTCCCACTAGGGGACGACCCAATGAGGATAGTGCAAGTCGGCGAGCTCATTCCCGCAGAAGCAAGAAAGCAACTCCTCGCCTTCTTGCGAGCTAACTTGGATGTCTTTGCTTGGTCCCTATCAGACATGCCCGATATACTTCTGAAGGTAATCACCCACAAACTCAATATTGACCCAAAATATTGACCGATCAGATAGAAGAAGAGCTTCACCCCAGAGTGGCAGAGAGCTATGGACGAAGAGGTCAACAAGTTGCTTGCCATCGGCCACATCCGAAAAGCATATTATCCGGATTGGTTGGCTAATATGGTGATGGTCCGTAAGGTCAATGGAAGTTGAAGGATCTACATCGACTTTATTGACCTCATATTGATTTTGATGATCATAAAATAATTAAGTATGATACTAATGATTTTATGGTTAAGTTAAACAAATTTCAGGTAAATCATCAAGATGATGTTACTTCGGATTGTATTACTCTAAAAATCAAAAGAAATGTATTACAAAGGTAAAATGAAGATAATGTGGTTATATTTTTGCAAGTTAAATGTTTTAAAAAGGGCAAATGAATTTTTTCAAATGGACTTTTGCTTCAAAGGCATCACAAAGTATTTGTTTTATAAATGACTAAAACTACCTTTGCATGAACTCTTGTATTGTTTCTTATAGTATGAAAAATATTTTTAAATGAGCCAATGGATTTGTATTCCAAATATTTTTCTTCAAGCCCAAATGTTTTATCATGGTTCTTCAATGTTTGATCATTCATTTCTCAAATGACTAAATCTATATTTGATGATTTATTATGTAAAATCTATTTTCCAAAGCGTTGCATGACAATTCTATAAATCCCACTAAATGCAGTCAATGGCAATCCTGTAAATCCCATTGAAGGCTGTCAGTAGAATTTCTGTAAATCTCATTAAAAGTTGCCTGCATTCCAAAACTGTGTAAAATTAAAAACTAGATAACTGGGCTTGATTTTTAGCTAGCTACCTTTCCTGCAAAGCTAACTGGTTTAGGCTTTTAGCTAGCTATTTTCCCTATAAGCTTTCATGGCCGTATGGACTTTCAAATAAGTTAATTGGCCAGCTAGCTATGGCTCTTGTAAATCTCTTCTAGCCATTTGCATGATGTAGTTAGTTAACTGGACTCCTAGTCCAGCTAGCTGACTAGGTAACTATTCTATGCCTTGGCCGTTTGCATGATGAAGTTAGTTAACTAGACTCCTAGTCCAACTAACTGATTAGTTAACTATCACTATAAGAAAAATGACTTATTATGATGAATTAATTCATCGCAATAAGTACAAAAGTCGCCATAATAAGTTATTACGATGATAAAAATTTCATCATAATACGTCCCAAAATCATCGTAATAAGGTGTTATCATAATAATTTATTACGACGAAAGTTTTTCATCGTAATAAATAACATATTACGATAAAAATATATCATCGTTATAAATTTTTAAAAAATATAATTTAAAATAAAATTTATTATGGCGACTTAATTTTGCCATAATAGATACCTATTACGGCGAAATTAAGTCACTGTAATAGGTTAGACGTTATTGATAATAGCTATCTATTACAGCGAAACTAAGTTGCCGTAATAACATCTAATCTATTACTGCAACTTAATTTCGCCATAATAGGTAGCTATTACGGCAAAATTAAGTCGACGCAATAGCTATTACGGTGAAATTAAATCACCGTAATAAATTTTATTTTAATTTTTTTTGTTTTGCATCTGTTATAATAATTTAATATAATATTAAAGCAATGATATTAGAAATAATTTTTTGCTTCAAAATTTTTATAAAAAATTTAATAAAAATTTACATTCATTTCAATAAAATCATCATATGCAATGTTTTTGAAAATACATAATTAAAAAAAAAATACATGTACTATGGAGGAAATGAGGTCTGTTGGAATCTACTAGGAGAAAATCCAAGCACTAGCTATCACATGTAAGTAGTGAGCTGATCAGTCGTCGCCTTTAGATCCTCAATGATCTTCTGTTGCTCAGTGATGATATCCTTCTATGATTCAATTGCTCTCGGCACTCATGTAGTTCCTCTCGGCACTCATGTAGCTCCTTTAATTGTAAATTTTTTGAAGATGAAGAACTACCTCTAGTTCTCAATGTACCCTTCGATAGTGGACCCCATCCCCTTTTGTAACCAAATTTAGAACCTAAAACCTCCTCAAAAGTGGCATCCTCATTGATTTATTCTACGGTAGAGTCCTGTGAAGAAAGTCGCTATACTAACTGTACCTGCAATGAAAAGAAAACAAATTCAACATGTTTAGTATAAAACATTACATTTAAGAATATTATATTTCTAATTGATAAAACTTACATGGGTATCTTCAGCTCTTTCATTTATCCATTGATTCTTCTTTTTGTCAAAATGAAGAGTATTCCACAGATGAAGTCTAGATGGCTTCTTTCCAGTAACAGGATCTCTTTGAAAAGAAACAATAATAGTTTAAGACAATAATGGTTGAATGGAAAAGAAAGTGTTATGTACTTATAACTCAAGTTCATTCGCTATCAATTAACTTTCATTTGAAGGCCACATGGTTCAGCCTGCTTACATAGTTAATTAAGCTAGCAGATGGACTTCATTTCTTATGATTGAAGCTGATAATAATAAAAGATAGAGATGGAAGTAAGGAAGATGGAGATAAACCATTGAAAACGTTGCCACTCTTTCACGGTCAAGATGGAAGGAGCAACCACATTGATAATAATAGAAGGTAGAGATGGAGACAAGGGGGAGGGGAGGCTGGAGAGACCCATAATGGCCTGGACAACCATTGAAAACTATGCCAATCTCTTTCACGGTCAAGGTGGGAGGAGCAATCAGTCATCCTTTCTCAAAGATGTCCATTGTACTCTGAAGCACAGCTAGTTGATTCCAAAAATCATCACTAACTATCATGCAGCCAGAGAGTTGCAGTCTCACAGAAGGAGAAAACATCTATCTACAATATTCCACAAAATTCTGCAAAATGGGATCATTCCAAATGCCTGTTAATGTTCCAAGTGGTTCATTGCCAGAGTCCTCTTGCGCTTATCTACTCCAAGAATTGAAGGTTGGTTTGTTCTGAAATTTAAGATTCCTGATCTTTCAAAGAAAAAAAGTTCTGGGTTGAATATTGAGTATTGTACTGATTTCTTCTTGCTAAATTTGATCATCTGCTCAAACTGAAAATAGATGATTTGGGATGAAGTCGGCCAAGATCAACCAGAGAGAGAGAGAGTTCTCCTTGAATTGGAACAGGAATGTATGGAAGTTTATAAGAGAAAGGTTGATAGTGCTAATATCTCTAGAGCTCAACTACATCAAGCATTGGCTGATTCAGAAGCAGAATTCACTAACCTTCTGCTCTCCCTTGGAGAACGATCATTCCCGGCCAGGATGAGCTATAACAATGACCTCTTTTATATGCATCAAACGCATTAGATACCATTAAACTAAGATAAGTTTTGTCTTGCATGCACTAAATAGTATATCTCATCCACAGCCAGAAAAATTAACTGGGACACTAAAAGAACAGCTTGATTCAATCACACCAGCCCTTCGAGAAATGCAGCTGAGAAAAGAAGTCAGGGTGAACCAGTTCCAGGAGATTCAGGCACAAATTCAAAGGATTTCATCAGAAATTGCAGGTCACCCAGAGTATGATTGCATTGTTGTGAATGAAGGTAATCTCTCACTTAAGAAACTCGAGGAATATCAAAATGAGCTTCAAAGACTTCATAAGGAAAAGGTATCTGGTATTAATCTTAAAAATACTTGCACATCTCTAACTGGAACATAATATATTCTGTTTTTCACTCTTAAAGAATGATAGGCTCCAAAAGGTAGAGGAGAACCTACGTGAGCTGCACAGTCTTGCAAAAATAATGGGAATGGATTCTTCCAAAGTCATTACTGATGTTCACGCAAGCTTATTGCATGGTTCAGGAAGACAGCAATCAAAGAACGTTAGTGACAGAATTTTGGACAGTCTCAAAAGCACAGTACAGAAACTCAAAGATGAAAAGAAAAAGAATGGAAAAGGTGCTTATCATTCCTTCCTATTCTTTTCCATTTATATGAGCATGGTAGTAAGATAGCAACAGGATGTAGGAAATGAAAACTGTCCCTTGGTGTCATAAAAATTATGAAGTCTGTAAACCGCTAAGATCATACAACAGATCCATAGTATACCAATCTGTAAATACAACAACCAATAAGTTTCTTGGGAACATAAATATATAAAATACAACAAGCAATGAGTGTTAAATATACTAAGATGATCTTCAACAAGCGAGGAATCTACAAGACATAAGTGTAGCTATTTATCTTCGAACAAAGGCAAATCATCAAAAAAAGCCAAGCAAGTATTCCTTATCATATCATAAGAGTGAGCCGGTATAGACTTCGATCCAGTGAGAGTAGCATATGGCTGTAATTCCGATTAAATTTATTTGTTTCTGATTTTTTCTACATCAAAGAATGGAAAGGGTTACATGAGTTTGTAAAAAATATAAACTATTAAAATAGTTGCGTGGATGTATTTACTTTATACTCATCTGAATAAAAATAATAACATAGAAAGTTTCAATCACTCTGTGAGACACGAGATGGCTTATTTGCTTTGCTAAGCTCACACTTGTGTCCCCACCATGACTAATGAAGTGTAAATGAAGCCGATATCTAAATTCTTGATATACTTTATTCATTTGAAACTCAATATCCTTTTTAATATGATCTAAAGTCATATCAAGATCGAACTTCTCCTGCAAATATATTTAAAAATTATAAAAGTTATAAGGTATATTAAGTATGTTAAAAGTAATCTAAAAGTAATTTAAAGTAATCTAATACAATTATACTGAGATGATGTTATCGATCATAGATGCTTTCTGTGCATCAGTGATCTCACTCCACTTTCTGACCACAAATGGTGCCATATAACGTACAACCACTCCTTCTCGGTCAAAAACTCGGAGCGAAACTCTCCTAATGGTCGTCCAATCTCAGGTGGCAGAAGAATAGGCAACTTCTGTCCACCACGCGTATTAATCAGATGTGCGGACTTGTATCCGCGAGCAGGACCTTGGCCCTTCTTTGATCACATAGTTGCAAAACATATTAAACTAAATTAGTGCAAAATAACATTAAAAAATATAGCCAAATAAGATAAGTTTAAAGTAGAGTTAGTACATGATGCACCGACAGATGACCCCTCTGTCAAAACTGGAATGTAAGGAGAATCATCTGGCCTCGATGTAGCAGGAGTATCCCTCGAAGACACCTGCAAACAAACATACAAACTAGAATTAATAAATAAGAAAGTATAAAACATATAGTTGCAATAAGTAAAAAAAATATGAATGCTACCAAATTAATCACCGTCATCACTGATATGCTCATTGTCTTCATCATCCTTCATATCAGAACTATGTATAGATCCCTCACTGTCATAATCAGCTAGTGTATCATCCTCTTCAACATCTTCGCATATAAACTCATCTTGACCGACATCACTTTGACCTCTAATGTTTTCTTGAATTGTAACTATTTCAGCATCAGTATCCGTATGCCGAATTAAATCATCTTTTTTTGGATACTGATGATGTTATTAAATCATCAGTACTTCTTCCTGAACATCATCTTTTTTTGGAATATCCCACAAATGATGATGACTAACCTTGTATACCACTTTTCAATTAGAATTGTTCTTCAAATCATCTAAGTAGAAAACCTTTTCAGCTTGTGATGCTAAAATGAATGGCTCATGTTTGTACCATTGTGAACTAATATTTATACTTGTAATGTTATAATATTGTTGCATTCTCCTGTGCTTTGGTTTGGTTTCAAATCATTTGCACATGAACATTATCGTCTTACAACCTTTAACAAAATAAAATTCAAGGACCTCTAATAATATACCATAAAAGTTAATTTCTTCTCCTAGATGAGTAGAGGGAACACAAACGCCACTATTCTATGTTTTATGGCTGACATCCCGATTAACAATGATAAATTTAACGTCATTTACCATACAGCTAGTATACGAGCACACATGACTATCGGAACCAATAGCCAATGAATAAAGCTCATCAGTAGCTTCAGATGCCCTAGCAAAATGCTTATTTAACATCTAGATAAACCAAACATCAACGTCATTTGAAATAAAGATACATGATATAATAATTTACAATATTAATGAATGTACGTGCTTACTTTATTTTTAAACCACTCAAAAAATCTTTCCTTCTGTAATTGGTTCAGTTGGATTTAGCTGATCAATGTGTTGGCTATAGAGAACATTACGCTAATGAGCACTATAGATAATTTAGAGATATAAAGAAATAATTTTACAAGTATACTTACTTGAGAAATGGTTGCACTTCTGGACAATTATTGATGAGGTACCAATGTACTTATTTTAAAGTTTTATCATCTAAATGCACCATTCTTCCTTTTCAAGAGGCTGCCAACGAGTTGCAAATATATTTAATTGCTTGTCCAAATGGCTATCCGAATCAAAATTTCGTTTCGGACGATTGAATCTTGTTTCTATGCCTCGAAGATACATAAAACAAAATGTAAGAGACTCGTTGACAACATAAGCTTCTGCAATTGAACCTTTCGGATGAGCCTTATTACGTACATATTGTTTAAACATACCAAGTGCCCTTTCGAAAGGATACATCCATCTACTTTGAACAGGTCCGGCAAGTAAGGCCTCGTAAGGCAAATGTATTGATAAGTGCACCATAATGTTAAAAAATATTGGTGGGAACATTCGTTTAAGCTTAATTACCACAATTTGCTCTTGTAACAACTCCAAATCCCTAACATACAATGTTCTTGAACAAAGTTGTTGGAAGAAATTAGAAAAAGCTCAATTAAAGTACCACTCTCATGTTTCTGCAAGAATGGTTAAATGCTAATAAATAACAATCTTTGAAGTAGTACATGACAATCATGTGTCTTCAAGCCGAATATCTTTCCCTTCATTTATGCACCTTGAAATATTGGAAGAATATCCATCGGGCACCTTCACAGATTTTAGCCACTTACAAAATTGTCTTCTTTCATCTAATGTCAATGTATAAGATGCAGGAGGCTTATAAACTCTATTACCTTGAGTTTGTAACCATAACTCCCTTTGGATCCCCATTGAAGCCAGGTCCTCTCTTGCTTTATATGTGTCTTTTGTCTTACCTTCGATGCTTAATAAAGTTCCCATAATATTGTCACAAATATTCTTCTCAATATGCATTACATCTAAGTTATGTCTCAATTTTAATGATGACCAATACTCCAACTCGAAGAAAATGCTCTTCTTATACCAATTCAACTCATTTGGTGCACGCTTTCACTTTTAATGTTTATTGTTTCGATGCTTTCCGAACTTTTCAGCAGCTATGTGTTCTAATTGCATTAATATTTCTTCATCGGTCAACATTTTTGGTTTGACTCCATGCTCTCTACTTCCATCATGGAGCCTACTATTTCACCACTTGTGATCAATAGGCAAGTAACATCGATATCCCATATAGCAAATCTTGTCTTTCAGCTTTTTGGATGAGGTTTGCTCATTACAAACTGGACATATCTTATAACCCTTTGTGCTCCAACCAGATAATAATGAGTATGCTGAAAAATCATTCACAGTCCATAATAAAGCTACGTGCATCCAAAAACTCTCTTTCATACATGAATCGCATACATCAACACCTTCGGTCCAAAATGTTTAAGTTCATCCACTAGTGGCCTTAAAAATATATCCATATCCCTTCCTGGAGATTTAGGACTGGGGATAAGTAATGACATCATGAAGAATGTCTCTTTCATATATTTTCATGGAGGCAAGTTATAAGGTACTAAAATGACGAGCCACATACTGTATGCATTACTCATGTTCCCAAATGGAGTGAATCCATCTGAAGCAAGATCTAACCTTACATTTTTTGATTCACTGGCAAAATTAGGATACTTTTGATCAAAATCTTTCCATGCTTCTCCATCTGCTGGATGCCGTAACACCCCATCTGTGAACGGTCGCTTATCATAGTGCCACCCCATATCTTCAGTTGTATGTCTTGAGGTATATAGACGTTTCAAACGAGGTGTGAGTGAAAAATACCGCATAACTTTATAAGGTATCTTCTTACCTTTGTCTCTAACCACTTGGTACCTAGGCTTGTTGCATACCGGACATTTTTTTCTAAAGAAGCATTCTCCTTCCAAAAGATAGCACAATCATGCTTGCATACATGTATGTTCTCATAGCCTAAACCCAACTCATTTATCTTCTTTTTGGCCTCATAGTGCGAAGAAGGTATCCTAGTACCATTCGAAATGCTTCTTTCAATAGTTCAAGCAACATATTGAAAGATTTATTTGTCTACCAATTGAGGACCTTAATGTGCATTAACTTCACTAAGAATGTCAAAGTAGAAAACTTTTCACATCCAGAATAAAGCTCATATTCCACCTCATTGAAAAGATCATCCAATTTCTTACTATGATCGGTCCTTTCATGGTCAGACATCATCGGATTGTCATCATCATTGCCAACCTCAGTGTGAGCACCACTTGGGCCAGCGATGTCCTGCAATGCTTCGATCATCTCATCTTGTTCCATTTCTTGGTCATCATCTTCATTCTCGTTTTCATCTGGGACATTGCTTCCAAACTGTTCTCCATGAAAATACTACGTTTGATATGTCTTCAAGAAACCCTTTAACGAATAGTGTAATTTAACTAAATCAGGCTTATGCCATGATCTATTATAACACCGCACATAAGGACAACGTATCTTTCCTTCTTCATTAACATGAAGCCTTGCCTTTTCTATGAACTTCTTAATACCGGCTGTATATTCAGGACAATTTCGATTCTTTAGATGTATCCAACTCTTATCAATTGGCATCGTTGGATGACACCAAATCTGAGTAAAATAGCCATAATTCATTGGCTGGCATCAAATCAACAACAAGAGCAGTAATAACATTCGTTGGATAAGATAAAGAAAACCAAATAATATGTTATTTGATTAATTTATTTGTTTATTAAAAAAGATGATCATCAAATCATTTTCATGTGGGGCTTATCCTTACCATTTTTATCAAAAAGAGAAAAGATAATGCATGTTGCCATCAAGATAGGAATGCAACCACTGAAACACATTGGTATCCGGTCAAGATGAGTGATCACATGTAGAAATAATTATCTGAACTATTAGGGCATCCAAACCACCTTGTCTTTCATGTTCCATCATTGAATAGTATTATCTTCTATGTCTCTAGGTTTGTGTTGGTGGTAATACTAACAACACACCTAGTAACTTTATTCTCATCCATCTCAAAATTACTGAAAAACCAGCGGCTACTTTCAAGAGCCTACAACTTGAGAAAATCAAGATATGCTCAAGTCTAAAAAATTAATAATACAAACAATCTTTTATGAGAATTTGCTGCCTTAAACATGCAGCACTTTGATTCCTAACAACCCTCAAAAAAGGGACAGCTTATGCTGTAAAGCTTTAGCACATGACTACGCTTATATTCATCAGAATGACTAGAATATCAACAGCTTTTTCCTATGACTTTAACGACATATATATCGGGCTAGACTTGGGTATGTGCCATATGGCTAAAGCTTGGATCAAGGCTTCAGTGTGTGTGCAGAGCTCTGGATCATCTTAGACCTAGCTAAGACCACATAATGCACCCCCACACAAGTACATATTTTCTCTAACAGCCAAGTGAGCTGAATAGTAAGCTGATAGGGATTGCCCGTTACATGAAATGGATATTCAAGCTAGAGCCAAACTTGATAACATACATTCAAGCTCAGCTTGTATCTCAAGCAAACCAAGCTTGAACAAGCTTTTTATTAAGCCAAGCCACGTTTCCAATTAATTGCACGCCTAAAGCATTTAAGCTCATGTCATTGATAAGTCAAGCATTAAATGATGTTGAGATTGGCTCATTAGCTTTAGATAATATTTGAGCTTAGCATATTTCCTAGTCAAGCAAGGTTTTTATTTGCAAACTAATTATCACTTCTAATTGGATAGTCCCATTAGTTTCTGCAAATCCGTCCTCTCAAAAGCATTAGGAGCATTAACAAAAGGAAGGAGGGTGTAGAACTTCCCCAGTAATCCAAGTCCCTCCAATTTTGATGAAGGCAGCATTTGAAACTAGGTTTATGAAACAACTAAATTAACTTTTTTTTCTTTAAGCACAAAAGGAGAAGAAATCTAAAATCCCAGTATCCAATAGCATGATATCAACATCCATAATCTCCTCTCAAAGTGTAAACAATATGACAGATTGAAATAGGGAACCGGGTTTTAAATTTGTCTATGGCAAATCTTACATGATATTTCATAATGACACAGTTATGCTACTTTAGAATTTTGAAAATACAGAAAATAAACAGTATTTTTTATCATGAAAGAATAAAATCTTGGCCTACACCCTTGAGGAGCAACAAATGAATCCTAGCACTAATTGTTACCTTCAGCCTAGGAACCAGGACTAGCTATCCCTCAACAATGGGAGCTACTGTGTCCGCAAGGGGGTTGAGCTTGGTGAAAAATCACAAATTAATTAATTAGTAATCTAACACACATGCCTTTTGCAAGAGCCACTTCTCCTAGGTACTGTCATTTCCTCCACTGAAATTCTTCCCTTCCTATTGGAATAAGATGATGGCAAGACTTTAATTTACAAATAATGATAGCTCTAAGGGTTTTGGAAGATTCATGGGAATGATAGGATGGTGACCAAGTGAATAAGGATAATAGCAAATCCAATATCCAAGGCAACAAGCATCTGTACCAAGCCCATCAAATTCTCATAAACCAAGGTCAATTAGAAAGAAAAAGGAATTTTTATGGCAAACATTTGTCTAATTATAGATTGAAAAAATTATCTCTGCAGTGTCAGACTCTCAAAGATAGAAGAGTGTTATGAGTGAATCTAATAGAAAACAAACTGAAGTAAACTCTGAAACATGCAGAAACAAAGTCCATGGCAGATCAACTTCACAAACCAAAATTCTTTTTAGATTGTAGTATTGCAACCAAGCCAAAATATGTATTAATTTAAAAAATAAAACAAATGGTAAATAGAAAGCATGAGACCAGAGATATTTACTGTCACACCCCAGATCCAATATTGGATCTAGGGATGGCAACCCACCGCATGCCTGGTATGCAAGGCATCCTGAAATATAACACTTAATGCAAGGAGGGGTAATAACTATATATCATCCAAATTCAAGTGTTCTTAATACAAACCATAATCATATGTTTTAGGCTACATGCCAAAATACATAATTCAATGGGGTTACAACAAAGTATTGGATCTAAGTTACTCTGATAGCTGCTCCAACTACCCCATATCCCCATCTTCAGTTCTATGGCTCTGAAAATATTGTGAGATTTAAATGAGCTCACACTCAATAAGTAAGCCAACTATAATATAATGTAATTACTTCAAACTTTTATCAACTCAAATTTTTCATAATAAACATCTACCAAGCTTCCATATTTCAAATACATTTACCATAAAACATGCATCATATGCTCAAAATAATTTTGGAAGCAATTGCTATATAGCATTTCAAGAATAAAACCAATGTACCACTGTAAATAGCATGTAAAATTCATTTTTATACCAATGTCCCACGGCCACATACTATGTAAACAAAACACCCCCCTTGGGTGTAACACCCCTCTCAGGTATATCCTCCATAAATATTTCCTATGAGTTAGGGTCCTAGAACCAGCGTCATGAACTCACATCCTACCATATCCGGCTATAGCACACCCCGAGAGTGTGTGTCCTCCACATATTCCCCCTATGGAGATGGGTCCCAGAGTCATGTGGCATAATATTGCCATATCATGTCACAGCACACTTCATGAGTGTGTGTCCTCCACATTTCTCCCTATGGAGGTGGGTCCCGAAGTCAAGTGAGTCATGCAACATGTCACATCATATCATATCATAGCGGACCATGGTGGGACATATTATCATATACACAAAGTATCATTTCATGTCACATTTGCCAAATAGCATGTATTGTTGCAAAAATGCAATCCAGATACTTTTCATAATTATAGTGATTTAAACATGTCAAATACATATGTATATTTATAAAACCTTTAGCAATTTCAAAGGTCATGCCAATTGATCAGTTGTCCACATAGGTACCAAATTATTTGAGATTCTGAGTAAAGTAGGAGAGGTAGCTTATATAGCTTATAGCCTGGCGTTACCTCCGGCACTCTCTGGGGTACACAATGTATTTCATGTATCTATGTTGAGAAAGTATATTTCTGACCCTAGCCATGTGATACAGTTTGAGCCCATGCAGTTAAGGAATGATCTGACATATGAAGAGCATCCTGTGCGTATTATGGACTGCAAGGATCAAGTTTTAAGATGGCGTAGCATTTCCTATGTCAAGGTGCAGTGGAGTAACCATTCTGAGAGGGAAGCTACTTGAGAGCTTGAGGAGGAAATGAAAAGAAATATCCTTATCTATTTGTGTCTTAGTATACGTAAATGAAAAAATGATTATTCTTATGATCAAACATTGAATTCAAAATGTGCATCAATTTCGAGACCGAAATTTTTATGAGGGGAGAATGTAACTCCCCACATGAAACAAATGGAAAGAAAGAGAGGAGAAGGAAGCCACGACACGATGGTGGCGGCGTGTCACCTTTACCTTCTCCACCCTCCTTCTTGCCAGCATAAATGGGGAGGGAGAGGGAGTCTCCTCCCTCCACCTATCACCATCAGCGAGCACAGGTAATCCCCCCCTTCTTTCATAGCTTCATCAAAGGTAACAGTGAGAGTAACAGAGAGGGAGAACGGGAGGAGTTCCTTCCGTTACCGTGCCCGGTCGCTCGAGGCGGCCGAAGGAGGGGGGAGAAGAGGAGAGTTCGGCCGCTCGAGGCGGCCAGAGTGAAGCAAGGGAGGCCGCTGGGCGGCCCTCCCTTCATCGCGGAACTAAGCCGCTTCGTGGCTTGGTTCGGGCCCGGCGGAGTGCCCGCCGGCTTGCTGGGCCTCGAGCGGCCAAACTCTCCTTCTCCCTCCCCCCTTCGGCCGCCTCGAGCGGCCGAGCACGGTAATGGAAGGAACTCCTCCCGTTCTCCCTCTCTGTCACTCTCACTGTTACCTTTGATGAAGCTATGAAAGAGGGGGGGGATTACCTATGCTCGCTGATGGTGATAGGTGGAGGGAGGAGACTCCCCTCTCCCTCCCCATTTATGCTGGCAAGAAGGGGGTGGAGAAGGAAAGGCGGCACGCCGCCACCATCATGCCGTGGCTTCCTTCTCCTCTCTTTATTCCCATTTGTTTCATGTGGGGAGTTACATTCTCCCCTCCTTGTAAAAATTTCGATCTTGAAATTGATGCACATTTAGAATTCAATGTTTGATCATAAGAATAATCATCTTTTCATTTACGTATACTAAGATACAAACAGATAAGAATATTTCTTTTTCATTTCCTCCTCAAGCTCCCATATAGCTTCCCTCTCAGAATGGTTACTCCACTGCACCTTGACATAGGGAATGCTACGCCGTCTTAAAACTTGATCCTTGCGGTCCACAATACGCACAGGATGCTCTTCATATGTCAGATCATTCCTTAACTGCATGGGCTCAAACTGTATCACATGGCTGGGGTCAGAAATGTACTTTCTCAACATAGATACATGAAATACATTGTGTACCCCAGAGAGTGCCGGAGGTAATGCCAGGCTATAAGCTACCTCTCCTACTTTATTCAGAATCTCAAATGGCCTAATGTATCGTGGACTCAGCTTTACCTTTAATCCCAAATCTCATCACATTTTTGGTTGGTGATATCTTCAGAAAGACATGGTCTCCAACCTGAAATTCTAGCTCCCTTCTTCTCACATCAGCATAGCTCTTCTGTCGCTCTGAGCTGTGCGGAGTCGTTCCCTTGATCAACTGCACCTTCTCTACTGTCTGTCGAATCAGTTCAGGGCCCAACAATTTTCTCTCCCCCACATCATCCCAACATAAGGGAGATCTGCATTTTCTACCATACAGAGCCTCAAATGGAGCCATCTGGATACTGGCTTGGTAACTATTATTGTAAGCAAATTCCACTAAAGATAAGTGGTTGTCCCAAGCACCACCCAAGTCCATCACACAGGCTCGCAACATGTCCTCCAGGGTCTGTATGGTCCTCTCAGACTGCCCATCTGTCTGGGGATGAAAGGCTGTGCTGAAGTTCAATTTGGTCCCCAGAGCTCTATGAAGACTCTTCCAGAATTGGGACACAAACCTAGTATCCCGATCTGATACAATAGATACGGAATACCATGAAGCCTCACAATTTGCTAAATATATGTTGGCCAATCTCTCACTGGAGATCCCAACTCTGAATGGCAGGAAATGGGCTGACTTCGTCAATCTGTCTACAATGACCCATACCGCATCATTGCTCCGGGGGCTTAGGCAGACCAGTCACAAAGTCCATAGTGATCTTCTCCCATTTCCATTGTGGAATCATCAGAGATTGAAGGGGTCCCGCAGGCCTTTGATGCTCAGCCTTCACTTGCTGACATACCAAACATTTGGCACATACTGAGCAATCTCTCTTTTCATTCCTTCCACCAAAAGTTTTCTTTTAGGTCTCTGTACATCTTGGTGCCTCCTGGGTGCACTGTATAGGGAGAGTAGTGGGCCTCCTTCAGAATTTCTGCTCTTAGTTCCACCACATTTGGCACACAGAGCCTATCCATCAAATCTCAGGGATCCATCCTTCATTATTGAACCCCTGACTTCACAGCTTCTTTAATCTTTGCAGGTCCAAGTCTTCTTTCTGGGAGGACTTGATCCTGTCTAACAGAGTGGTGGAGTACAAGTGCTGCTACAAGCCCATCGGACCGTTGTACTCGCAATCCAACCTCCAACTTCTCAAGATCCCTCTGGATGTGAGGCTGAGAAGTGATCATAGAAGCTAACTCCGAGGAGGACTTCCTACTCAAGGCATCAGCTACACATTGGCCTTCCCTGGATGATAGTGCAGGTTCAGGTCATAATCTTTTAGTAGCTCCATCCACCTCCTTTGCCTTAAATTTAACTCCTTCTGAGTGAAGATGTATTTCAGACTTTTGTGGTCTGTATACACATCACATGCTCTCCATATAGATAATGCCGCCAAATCTTCAAGGCAAAAATCACAGCAGCCAACTCCAGGTCATGAGTAGGATAATTTTGCTCGTATGGCTTTAGCTGTCTGGAGGCA